>VXBX01000262.1:0-28251 GCA_013400415.1 Scytalopus superciliaris | reverse complement strand
GGGCTGTTCAAACCCGGCGGGCACGGCAGAGACAGATCGAGCTGGGCGTCGGTGGGAGCGGCTGAGGGCTGGGAATGAGCCCCGAGGGAGGCGGGGATGTGCCGTGTGCCCCTTCGCCTCTTCGCCTCCGGCAGTTTTTTGGGCAGGAAGGTCCCATCTCTCCGCGTGGTGATCTCCCCCTCGGTTCCATGGCATGCTCCAGTGGCCAAAACCTGGAGGCTCCACAGTCTGGGGTGCTGGGGAGATGCTGCAGCCGCCGTGTCCGAGGCAGCGGCGGGGCTGGCCGGGCACCCCGGGCAGCTGGAGGGGCGTGATGGTTGGGGGGCACGCTCGCCACATTTCAGTAGCCTTACACAGGTTGCAGCTTGTGAAGAGACGTGAATAGTTAGTATGTGGCTCACAGAATGTATGAACAATTTCCATACTCATTAATCCAGGACCTTCATGGATTTAAACAATTACATGATTTGGTCCTTTAAAGTAGCTATTTTTGTCTTCCGTAGAAATGGACATGGGCTGCGACCTGATTTGTTTGTTAATTTTTATGAATGCTCACCAAGATTTTCTCGACAGCCTTTTTCAATTTTCCTTTTTTTACTTTTTTTTCCCCCCACATGTATGTGCATGGAAATAAAGCTATCAACTTCTAGGAAAGCTCTACTGTGGTGTTTGATATCTTTTGTAGTACCCTGGATGAGAACAATAATGAGGGGTAACACTCAAGACAACTCTTTTGAAGTAACTTTCATTGCCAAAAAATATTGAACCAACAAAACCAAAACCCACAACAAACAGGAAATGGAAACAGTACCCTGAGAAACACTGCCATGTATGAGCACTAACTTTAGGTAAAAAGACTTGTTAAAACCACAGATACATTGCTTTTTCTTGTACAGTCAAGAAAGACATGGAAAGCTTTGGTATGACTGCACAAATCTTTGTGGTGTTTTGACTGACACTTATTTTGGGCTCTTTTATCAACATTTCTTTCTCTGATCTCTTCTGTCCCTGAAATTACATATATCAAGAAGCCTCAAGGCGAATAGAAATCTGAAATTACTTGTAGTTACTGTAAATTTATTATTCTATTATTTCACTGGAAAAACTTGGCAATTAAGATGTGCTGATACTGGAACTGGGGTCCAATATAAACCAGTTGTGTATCAAATATATTAAGGCATTGTAAGGATTCATCACCTGGAAAAGTAGAAAAATATGGGTAAAAAAGTGTATAAAAGACTAAAGGATACTTCTGCTTGCACAGCAGTAAGAAGCTAAGTGTATCTAGTGGTCTTTAATTTCGTCTAACGATGAGCCAGACAAACCGCTGTGCTGAGAGCTTGGATGTACATACTTGGGCATAATACATAGGTAAGCTACTGGTGGTCAGGGCTACAGAACGTTTTCCCATTCATTGTTTTTGATTCATTAAGAAATGCTGTGGGAAGCAAATTTCTCTGGCCATGCATACCTTTCACGCTTACAGCATGCAACTATTGAGAAGATAAAAAGAAAGGGTACTATTACTTGACATGTGTGCCATTGTCCTCCTCAAAAGCACACAAACTTCAGTACATGAGTTCAAAACATGAGTTTTACTAGTCAGAAGTAATGTATGTACTGTCTTGACTCCGTATTACAATGTAAAACATTTTATAAAGGGTTTCATTGATTGGGGCATGGGGAAAGTGGCCAATACCCCAGTATTCTGAGTGCACTTAGCAAAAGTCTCACAGAATTGGAATGACTTATGTTCTGTCTCAACCAGCAGAAACTACCTATGAAATTTTCTATGTAGGACTAGAAAGTATGAGCACTCATAGATTTTTGGGTTTTTTCTTAGTCGTAATACACTGCCTGTTAGATAGAAGTAGTAAAATTTTCAGGTGGGTTAAGTATTTGGAGGTAGCTGATAAAGTTAGCATAATAGTTACAGAAGCTGCCAGATTTAGAGGAGCAGATTTACTCTTGCATACGTTAAATAAATTTGCTAGGGAGTTGTGCTGCTCCCTGTCATGTAGCTGCTGAGGATGTGTAATCTAAACTACTTCTCTTGCCAATTTCCCTGAAGGTAGACTCTGGTATTACTTTTACTCTCATTTAGGTGAGACAGGGTTATGGACTTGCACAGTGTCACATGTGGAAACTGAAACAGATTTCCCCAGTATGCTGATTGTTACAGTCTGGGGTAGCAATTGCTTTCCCACAAGTTCTTACAGAGTGTGTTAGCATCATCCATTAAGATGAGCAAATAGTGCAGAGTCCCAAAGATCTTTCGATGTCACCACTGCAAAGAATAACAGATTTTCTTGTGACATAAAAACTCTCAAGTACCAGCCATAATACTTAGTGCTTGTATAATGTTTCACATGATCAAAATGTTGAAAAACTTGAGTTATTTCACTTACAGTCACTGCAGAGATCTTTAGCCAATCTCACCTGTGCATCCAGAAGCACTTTAAGGAGTACCTAGTAATCAGAGGAACTAATTCTATATAATTAAAACTAATTTTGAGGTCATTATTCATAAGAAATAGTCTGATAATAGAATAGTATTCTGGATGCTAAGAACAGAGGAGATACTGAATTTAAATGAGTAACTGGAGATACTGAATTTAAATGAGTAACCGTGGCTGAATGCTCTACCTTTAAGTGTTCCTAGATATATCAGAAATCATCTTTCAATAGCTGGTGAAAAGAACTTTCTTCCTTCTCTGCTTTTTGTATGTATTTGGTTTCTTCAAAAGTGGTTAGTCAGACAGGTGTTTGCATACTAGTCTTCTCCTTTAGCTTCTCTTCCAGCTGCTCAGAGAGCATTGGAAGATTTTCATCAAACCAGAAGGACTAGTAATGTATTTTTTAGATTTGCCAGAAGCTGATAGCACTTTCTTAGGAAAACATCCTACTTGCAGCAGATTTTCAAACTCTATATATGGCTAGGTAAACATCTAAGCATTTGTTATCTTATGGTTGTATGCTAAAGCAAAACAAAAATAACTTCAAAAAGTTATAGTAAGTCCACTAAGTGAAATGTTTCACAATGAGGCTGTGTACCTAGAGTCACAGAATCGTAGACTCAGTCAGGCTGGAAGAGACCTCTGAGATCGAGTCCAGCCTATGACTGATTGCTACTGTGTCAATTAGACTGTGGCACTGAGTGCCAATGTCCAGTCTTTCCTTAAACACCTTCAGGGACTGTGACTCCACCACCACCTTTCTGGACAGACTGTGCCAATACATAATCACCTTTTCTGTGAAGAATTTATAATGTCGAACCTAAATCTCCTCTGGTTCAGCTTAAGACTATGTCCTCTTGTCCTGTCGCTGGTGTCTGGAAAAAGATGCTGACCCCCACACTGCAGTTCGTAATCATGGATTGAAGAGAACCACAATGAAAGGCAGCTTCCTGCTTCTCTTGATCTGCCGTGGGTAAGAGGCAGGTGGGAAGAGGACTGGTCAGGTCTGACAGCTTCATCAAGTAAGTTTATCTTCTCACAGTGGTCCATGGAAATACCACTTCATCAGGAAGATGATGAAAAGCTTAATTTAGCTAAAATATTTTTAATAGCACAGCAGGAAAGACTTGGTCAGTGAACACTGGAGGATCTTTGGGGTTGTTCACGTGGCCTGTAAAACGGGCTACTTGTACAGTTTTTCCTGATTCTTACTCAATTCCTTTTCTACCTGTCCCCCTCTGCTTTGTCATCATATATTCAATCATTTAGTGGTTTGAAGCATTACATTTTATGTTTATATGTGCTTAAATGTTTTAGCTTTTTTTTTTGAGCAATTAGCTATTTCTGCTTTTTATGCAAGCTCACTTTACCAACTATTTTTGAAACTTTAACTCAAAATGTTTCTCCAGTTACAAAGCCTTTTAAACTATTCATTATCATGAAATATTTTACCAGATAATTCACTGAGACAAATGTGAAATGTGCAGTTGGAAAGGTAAAATTATAACCAGTCACATAAACCTGTCCTCATTAGCTCCTTTTCAAACATCTCCAAATGTTACCAATAGAGAAAGACATCCTCCGACAGTGGTTTGAAGCGTGAATTCTTTAGTTTTCAATTGGAATCTGCTTTATGTTTGAGAGGAAGGCTTTCATTTCCTGCATCTGAGATTCATTTTCAAATGCAAGCTAACAGTAAGATTAGCCTTTAAAAACTGTTAGTGACTGGCCAGAATGGTGTTGGTGACTAGAACAGAAAAGGGAAAAAAAGAAAAATATGGACTTAAGAGAGTGAATAAGGATGCATCAGACTATACTCTCAGCTGGTGTCAATTGACATGGCTTCCTTCCACTGGGACTGTGCCAGAGGAGACCAGTAACAGATCTGTCCTGTCGTGATTCCAACTTTAGTCCTGGATCACAACTTGAAAGTAGTTTTCTGGATTGTTTAGTTTGTTCTTATTTTATATGCAACGGATAGAGCCTTTGCTGATAACCTGTGGGACAATCTTCAAAGCTTTGCCGTAAAAACTGTTAACGGCAAAGGAAACACTTAACACTTATTGCAGTAATGAAAATATCTTCAGACACATTAAAGGCCTTTCTGGAGTTTTGATGGTTTTATGATTATCACCATCCCTTGCTTTAGTAAATCAGCATGTCAAAGCTTTGTTTATTTATGTGTCAGAAATTATTGATGTATGTGTGGCTGTAAACAGAAATGTATGAAGAGATATGCCACAATCTTTGGATGTCTTACCATCTCCTCCTTTTCTGTGTGCCTGTCATGATTTCCCTAAGAGAATTGTCTGTGTCCTTCATGTCACTTGGTTTAATTCCCACAGGTTTCTATGGAACTCTCCTGTTCTTTCCTTGCTGAATCATGGACACCCAACCCTTGTTCACCTTCTGGTAAAACAAATTATTGCTAGAGATGAAAAACCAGACTCAACAGAACGAGGTTAGTATTTGTTTTAGCAGATCCTACAATCGACTCATATATTTAACATATTCATATGTTTTCCAGGGAAATACAAGGGAGTTTTGTATGAACCGCAGCCTGTAAGTTAGAAAATTGCTCTGAAGTGAGCCACGATCAATGGGAGACTAAAAAAGGTGTCTCATTCTGATTATTGTACATAATTATTGCAAAATGGTGTGAGAGATTACAGACTTTCAGAAGTGGAGAGTTTTAGAAGCAAGTGCCATAACAAATGTGGTTTATTATGTGATTTTCTTTTCAATGAATAATAAATCATTTATTGTACTGATCATATTTAATGCTGGATTACTGTTGATTGCAGTGCTCTACTCTGAATGTTTTTAGGGTTCATCAGGATTGCAACTTTGGCATTGACTGTCCATATATCTATAAAAATTTAGTGCTACCACATATTGCTGAAATATCCAAAAACATGCTATAAGATCTAGACTTGTCCATCTAAACCTGCCTCTCATGGCATTATAAAGGTAGTTCTGCTGCTGCACTCCTCAGTTCCTCAAGTGACAGCAAGAAAAGTTAGAAAACTGAACAGGAAGCATCCAGTATGTGGCAAGCTAAGGTGAAACTGGAAAAAAAAAGACAGTATAAAACAGGAGACAGGACAGCATGTTAGTCTTGTAGCTACCCCAAAGAGGGCATGAATGAGAGAATAAAAGGTTTCATGGCATTTTGGCTGAATGATATTATAAAGGATAATTTAAAAAATTCTTTAAAACTGCTCACTTGTTTTTCCTTTACTTTTATCAAAATTAATTATTTGGTGGTCTTTGAAATGGGTCATTTGAAATGTCAGAGCAGAAGAAGCAGTTAAAGTAAGAATGTCCTTGCACTACTTAATTTAAAAAGTTTAAATATGACTATTTGACTTAGAGATGAGAAAAAAAACATATATTTGATGTTGTTTCCACTGTTATGCAAGTATATCCTTGATTTCTGACTTAATTTCTCTTTTGATCATTGTATAGGAAGGACTTCCTTGTCTTATTGTTAACTGAAACATTGAAAACTGCAATCCTCGTTTGATAGTGCACAGCTGTGTTCATGTGATCAAACATGACATGTAAAATGTTTTTTTCTCAGTAATCTAATATTTATAAACCATTACGTTATTGAGGTTTTCTGTATTAGTAGTGAATATATTTGTTTTCCAGTGACATAATTTCATTGCTAAGAACAATTTCTATTTAACATAACTGAAATGTTCTTGGTATTCTCAAATGAAGTTCTGTCTAATATCAAAGATTAGAATAGATGGGTCACATCAGCAAAGGAATATGGAAATGTGCATTATTTTGAAAGAGAGGAGATTTATATTAAAGGAAAAGAAAAATGGTGAAAATTTATGTTTTGTTTCTATCCTGAGATTACCCAAGTCTTCTAACAACAGTTTTCATTGCATCAGTTCCAGAGTGCTAAATATGTAGTGTTTTGTCAAGATCACTACCTCAAACATTCTAGTACTGTGCTGGCATTCCTGCTCCTTTGACTTGTATTCTGGGTGCAGGCAGCTAGATCAGCATTAATCAGTGCAGAAAATCATATTTGTGTGCCAGGGTTTCAGACTACTGGTAAAGACTTGTTCTTGGCATGCCAGCAGTACAGATACAAGGCTGGAAGGCATCCTCCTTCCAGTGTGTCATGGTGTTGAGGACTTGTTTTTTGCCTTACTCTGGAAAAAAATGTTACTGAAATGTTTCTTTTGCTAAGCAATTAAGAAAAAGAGCATGCTGTGGTAGTTTAATGTACTTACAAGAAGTGACTGCAAAATGAATGTATGTAAACTTGTCAGTGGGAGAAGAGTGTTGTGTTTATACAGGAGCATGTGTCTGTGTGTGTTGATGTGCACACATGTATTATGTACAGGTGTAGTTTTATAATGCAGCTTACCCTATAGTAAATTTTTAAAACTGTTTATCTGTTTCAGAAATTTAAAAAAAAAAAGTGGACTCCTTGTCTATAATGTTTTTCTTTTTTAAGGATGATCTGCAGTATTATTTTAGTTAGCTGCTTTTACAGAGAATTTAGGATATGTCTACATGGGACAGTGGAGCATGAAGATCATCCCCAGTTCACCTGGATTGAACTGGGCTGATAAATCTACAAAGCACATTACTCTGTTGATAGCTCAAGTACCAAAATATATATAAAATGTATTTGCCTGGCCCACTGCTCAGGATAATAAGTTTTCTGCCTTCAAAAGGCTAATAACTAGGGCTCAGCATAATTTTGAAACTGCTGTAGTGTGTTTCATTCTGACACTATCTTAACCAATGCCAGCCAGGCAACTGCATCATGTTCCAGCATGCTTTGTGGATGTACCTTGTGGTAAAGAGGAATAATATTTGTCTTAAGGTCTTAAATATTTAATATCATTCACTGTCTATTTTATTTTTTCCTCCTAATATTCATACTCACCTTTGGGCCTATGATTTTGTTGAATAGTATGCAGCTGGACTGATGACAGATGATGATTACTCTAAGGTAGGATGAAATACAGGATGAAAGAATGTGTCCTGGGGTTTTGATTCTAGTTTTAGTTTAACCTTTTTGCTGTTGCAGATCATGTTACTTTCAGTTTTCCTCTGGTAAAACTGGGATAGTGATGGTTAGCACCTCTGTGAAGTGTTTTGAGAACTTCAGGAAAATTGCATGTTGATAGCTAAGCCAGTAAAAAACTACTAGATTTTTGGTTTGTAGTATGTTTCTATTAATATGATGGAGGAACAGTACTCTGCAATGAAGGTAGAGTTGCTCTACTATGTAGAAAGTAGGGCTAGATGCTGGAATGAAACAAAGGAATTCATTTCACCTTAAGGGATGGCTACAGTGCAGAGATGTACATCTCAGGTAGTCATTATAGGCTGCCTTCATAATCAGTGGAGAACATTTGCCACAATCCATTTGACTTTGTTTAGATGTCTGCTTGGAGGTGAAATGAATAATGCCTTATGAATAATGCTCATTATATAACTTGGTCTTACATCCTGCCATAGAGGCATCTCCAGCTGCTCTGTATTCATTGTGGTTCCTTCTGTTTGACTGAAGCACCACTTTCATAAAGTCCTTTTTTAAGACTAATTTGGAAAAGCAAGTTAATGCTTGTAGTGGTGGTACTATTTTTTTCCTTTCCTTCCCACCCATATCTTACGTTAAACTTCAGAAATAGTTAATGAGCATATAAATAGCAGTTGAAACTGCTTCTCATAGAGTATCATCATGGTTGACAATAAGTGCTGAGTGTTGGTCAGCAAGTACTGTAAAAAATGAAAAGTACATTTGGCATGCCAAAGTGAAATGCTGAAATGGTGATTAGTATTTTGACAAATAGCTGAGTCTGGCTTGGCCAGCTATTGGGATGGTTGCATACACATTTTGCTATATTATTCTGATTGCATTACTTTTGGATTTGAACTGACGTCAGGATAATTACATAGAAAAATGTGTCACTGCTTAACAAGTTTATAAAAATGTCTCCTCTGTTTCTGCAGCTCCTTCTAAGCTACAATGGCATTTTTACCTGTTGTGTGAATTGTGTCATTGCAGACATTTGCTTGTTAGTTGTAATATGAATATAAGGTTTTTCAATATATTTACAAAAATAAATGTTTCAGCCTCTTTGGAACTGGGATATTATTATATACAGAGAGTAACTACATGTTAAGACTATGTGATTTGTGCAAGCTTGTTCTCATGAAATTAACATAGAGAGAGTTCTCATATGCACATAAATGCTGGCATTCTTTCCTGGAGCTGGCTGAGGAATCTGAGTTAAAAGTAAAGGTGGATAATGAAATGTGATGTATGTGTACATTCCTTGTCCCATTATGCTGATAGCCCTGTATCTGTCATTTTGGAGATTACATGAAAAGATAATGAGTAAGCCTTTGTGCATATCCCATGCCTCAGAAAAGGAAAAAAATCTCTTCTGAGACTTGCATGTTGTTAGTGGTGAATATTGGAAAACCCCCTTCTGCTTGTCCTGCCTTGTGAGAAGTGAGACTTGAAAGAACTTTCACTTCTTTTACTGGTTTGAAAACATATTTAACCTCTGAGAAAGGAAGCCAGGGAAAGCACTGAATAACTTGATTTACCATGTCTTGAAATACCTCCTTTACTGGTTCTGTGCCAGAATCTGAAGTGCTGTAGTGACAGCAGCCAAAAGGGAGTGAGGATTTGGATGGAGATAAAGGGAAAGATTAAAAAAAAAAGAGATCTAAACCTATATTTAATCCAATGGTCTCATTATCTGAAGCTGGTCACTTCCAGGAGCTGTGCAAACCTTTCCTTTAGTGAATGAATTGAGCTCTGTGTTATAGTGACAAATACTTATGGGAAATACTTAAGTTAATGTGACAGTGAAATGGTACAAACTGAACTGGATTTAAAAGGTATGACTTTTTACATCTGTGATGCATGTGGATTATGGAGGCAAAGATGACCCAAGAAAGCAGAACCTATGTGTCTGATTTGTTGAAAAGCAGGTTTTGGAATGACATGCCAGGAACCACTGGTGCTGAGCATGCAGGACTAAGGCAGGGGTGCAGTGTGCTTATCAGTAAAATGTCCAATTTTTCTTTAGTCCAAGAAAAAAGTGGGATTTATGTTTCTGCCAGATTTACTATAAAACTTTTCTACTTGAACGTGATTTTAAAATGTTAATTTACATCGTTGTAGTTGACTTTTAGCTGGTTGATTTTAGTAAACTTCTACTGCTTCAAATCAGCTGAGAATCTTTTTCACAATCACCACAGTATTATTCACGAAGTATTCTCATGTGCTAAAAGCTCTCTGGGGCAGAATGCTCCAAAGCCTTAAGAAAAGTGGTTTAATTTATCTTGGGAAGTAGGTGCTTGCCCCTAAGAAGCAATGTTCAGCATCATATATCCTAATTTGAGGATGTCTAGTAGTCAGGCATTGCAGAGCTGAATTTAGCAGTACCTGGTCACCCTTGTGATTATGTGTTGCCATTGGAGATTTTGGCATTGGGTGAGCTGTATGATTCCTATAATTCTATTTGAATTTCACATCCTTCTTTTTTCCCACTCCATAGGAATGTCTGCTCTGTGATTAAAGGCTCATAAGACAAATACGTAATATGTTCACTTTTCCCATATATGTCCTTTTTATTCTTCCATTAGAGCCTTGTACAGGGTGCATGATAAGTGCATCCTCACTTCCAGCTGTTTTCTGGGGTGACTTCAAAGCTGCAGCTGAACCAAGCAGACAGATGGACAGAGAATCCTACGCAGTGTCAGCAACAGTCTTGAGCAGTCCAGAGGAATGTGCATAATGACAATTTTGGAGAAAGGTGCCAGACATAACATCAGAGCAGTCACAGCAGGAGGCCACAACTGTTTGGGGTTTGGTTTTTTTTTAATCAAAGTGAGAAGCTAGGTATGGCAAAAGTGAAGATTTTGGAATGGTGTGAGGACTTGAGATTCTACGTAAGGCTAAACGCAGAGAGGCTTGGCATAAGAAGCTTTTGAGCGGCTGACTTCCTTTAATTAGGAGCAATGGATTTAAAGTTCAGCATGCTGATGGAAAATAATTCTCTTATAGAGCCATTAGTAAGAATCTGAATCCTTTTCTTTTGTTGTTATTTAAACCCACGGGTGTATGAGGTGTTCATCAGAGGAATGTTTGTTGCTTCTTGTTTATTCAGGTCAGGAAAGATGTTCATGAAATATGTAGTCACATAGTAATTATGTCATCAGATACACTGCCACAAAACTCTCCTCAGTGAAGAGGAATTTCCTTTACACCTGATGATAACATTTTTCAAAATAAAATATGTCAAAGCTTAGAAGTTTATCTTGGCAGAACATCACACCATTAGAGCAAGATTGAATGTATCCTGTCCAAATCTCTTGCTTCTTGTAATGATGCCTAAGGCTACAGTCCTCCAGATGTTGATACTACCAGCATTTACATTTTGAATGAAAAAACCCTCTTGTTACCACAGACACTTCACAGTAGAAATTATACACTTATTTTTCAGAATGGTTTGTATGATGTAATACCAAAAAATTGTGATGGGGGGGGCGGGAAAGCAGATTTTTCTCCCCCGTCAGAATAATTTGCCTTCCCCAGTAAGAATGAGAAAGGATAGGACAGCAGCTATTTCATGCTCCTTGCTTCCCAGTCTAGGTTAAGATTGCACTATTTGCCCATAATAGCTAAAAATTGTCTTGCTCTTAGGAAGGAAACAGAAGGTGCTGCATTAGAAAGAGTAGCAAAAGGGCAAGCTAAACTTTCCTTGCACTAACACTGGCCAGACATCATCAGCATTAAACTTAATGAGCCTTACTTACACTGACTCAGCTCACACTGCTCTAGCCTTAAAGGGACCTTAAAACAAGTGAGAATGGGAATCATTTCCTCTAAGTTTTGGTAATTAGCACAACTATTCCCGCAGAGATTCAAAGGATGGTGGTAAGGCAACTCTGTTTTCTTAGTTGTGTTGGATACTAAAGGGATCTTGCATCCTTCTTGCTGCAGTGGTGCTGTTTTACCCAATTTTGTGAATGAAAGGCAGGACCAAGTGATCAAGGGATGACCAAGGGATGAGATAACAAGACACTGAGAAGAAAAATACATCTTTCTTGGTGAAAGCCATATATAGTTCAGCAAGAAGCGACAGGCTTCAAGTACAATTATATTACTTTTTCAAGAAAAACTGTATAACCACTGTATAACTGTATGTGGATCTGCATTAAGGTTGCTTCGTCCTGCTCTCACAAGTTCAGCTATCTTATGTGCTTACATGTTTTCCTGGGTTAGTAGCTGAGGCTTGAATCTGGTAAAAAGATTCATGATGCAGATGTATTGACTAGTTTTCCAGTCTGTTGCTACTATTTCTGTCCTGTACATTCTAAATTGGAGCATACGATTGTCAGCCTGTAGAAGATATGCTTGGAGGATTGTTGATACTTTCAGGATCAGATGTTCAAATCCCCATCCTCCAACAAACAGATCTTGGTCAGACCAGTAGTAACAGTTCCAAGGAAAATCACAAATACACTCACTAAGCAGAATGTGTATACATTACATTTGTCATGTATATGTGGTTTTGCAGTAGTGAAACGTGTAAGAAAAGAAACAACAGTAAGATGTAAAATACTGTATCTTCCAACAAATTACTTGTAAAGGTAAATGCTTTTCCCAGCTCCTATTTACCCCTACACAGCACCTTTGCAAGGGAACATCTTGTTAGGAAAGATAGTGGTATTGAGATGTGTGTGGGATTGATTTACGGGTTATATTTAATCAAAATGAGAGGGATCAATCTTCTAAGAATCACTTTAGATCGTGATTTTATATAGTAGCAGCAATATCATAGATAGTATATTCAGCGAGTGCGCACACAAACGTGCTTTATAATGTCATGTACTTTTTGTTTTGTTCTTGCACTTCAAATAATTTCGGTTCAACCATGACATCCTGTGGCATGGATGGATGCTTGTTTGTAGAACAAGTAACATAATTCCTGAGTTAGAAAGGTCATAGATGGGGCAAAGGAACTGGGGACCCAAAGCTGGAAAATGTATTAACATAGTTTAATCAGTCATACAAAATTCCACTGTGGCATATTTCCTCAACAAATTAGTTAAAAGGATTCTGTGTTCTGTCACTGGAAAAGAAAACACTTATCTTTATTCTAATAAAAAGACTTTTTTTTTCTTTTTTTTTTAAATTATTGTGTCTGAAAGGTTTTTTGGGTTTTGTTTGTTGGGTTTTGGGTTTTTTTGCATTTTTATGAGTGCTTGTTATAGTTCATGGTCTAATATTTAAAACTTTATATTAGGATACCTGGCCTTTCCTGTAAATTTTGCCAGAGCTTTGTTGTGTAGCCTTGATCAAATTAGTCACTCCTTCTGTGTCTCACTTTCACTGTATTCAGGTAGTAGACTCTCCAGTACTGTCCTAAACTTCAGTGTGTCTGTAAAATGCATAGTGGAATGTGATGTTCATATCAGATGGAATTCTAAGTATTACTGCAATTCAAAGAAGTAGTAATTATTTGGAATTTGGCTGAAATGTCTTATCCAGCATCTTCTCTGGTGAAGAGCCATTACTTCAAATATTGAAAGAACATGCATGCAAACCTTTGGAGAGGCAGTGTGGTTTCTGGCAGGGCAGTATGTTTAGGTGAGCAATCATGGTCAAGGAACATGATTTAGATTCTAAATGTTCTCAAACGAAGGAGTGCAAATGTGAAAGGATATCAGTGAGATTCATCTGAATAATAACTGTAGTTGTTTCATTTTCAAGATGACAATGTGAATTATGCAACATTAACTACCCCTTGAACAGCTTGAAGCTAAAGTTGAAAACTAATTTAGAACTGCTTTAGTGTGACCATTCTTATGCATCCTATGCAACTGGTACCCAGCCTCCTCCTTCTCTTGAGAGGAAGGATAAGAAAGGCACTTCAGGAGGGAATACAGTTCCATTACTCTGTGGTGATTCTGCAATCATTAACAGCACTCTTGTTGAGTTGCCTCTCAGTACATTCAAATTGAAATTCCTTCTCTATTACAGTGGTACCTCTTTTTCACAAGTACCTTGTAGAGCTTTATAGCTTACAAGCTTCATAATGGTGGCACCCCACCCTGAAATACAACTGTAGTATGATATGCAGTGTTGAAGAATTTATCTATTAAATAGATATGCCTAATGGAGTTTTAAAAAGTACAGAAGTAATTCACAAAGTTCAGTAATTAGTGATGTGGTAAAAATAGGATTCCTCTAAATCACTTTAAAAGTTGGCCTATTTCCATCTACACATTTAAATAGGTATTTATTTAAAGCCAGCTGCTTCTTGCCTTTTGCATATCAGTATTACTCTGTTAGCTTTTTGTTCTTCCTCCTGAGGATTAAATCTGTGTCCTGCAGCCTTATCAGCCCTGATTTTTTGAATGTGACAACGCTCACTGTAATCTCATAACTCATCAATCAAATGGGACCATAGCCTTCGAAAGTGTTTTAGAGAGCCCCTTTCTTGAATAGCACACAGTATTTCCATACTAAGGGTATACTATGCCATAAAATAATGTTTATGTTGCTTTAGGCTTAATACCATACCATTTATGAGCACAAGTGCTGAAGCAATTTAGAAAGAGATGTTAACTTTATATCCTACTAGGGAAGTAGTTTTATTACTGTGTATGCAAAGCAACAGGAAAGCAAAGCTATGCTTTTATATTTTATTAGCTATCATTATCATGTTTCAGGGCCTTTTTTTGTATCAGTATTTGCAGACATATAGGAGTCTTTCTTTATGACCATACTAAAAAGCTGTTAGGAAATTAATAGTGTAGCTTCCGAATCTTTAGAAAAAGCACTTGCTTTAGAAAGCAAAGAATTGTTTCAGCAGTCTATGTCCCAGCAATGAGGCTTATAATAGATGTAGAAGAGTAACATTGTGCTTTGGCATTGGAAAGTGGGATGGAGATGAAAGCAGTTAACTGCTATGCAAAGGAATATCACTGTTGGTAGTGCCGGTCATTTAAATATGAATCAAGGCCCCACATAGTCCTGAGATACCCTAAAATCATTAAAATGTACTTTGAGTTACTTTTTGTTTGCTCACTGATTTTATTCTTTGAGGTCGCTTTCTGAGTTTTTTGTCATAATTGTGAGATCAAGAAATGGATGCTGAGATTTTTCAAATAGTCACAAGTTGTCAGAAGCATGAATTTTAATCAGACTATGAAGTATCGTGAAATTCCATAGACGTGTGAAAGTTCAAAATACTGTGATAAGTGCTGTTCTGAGATGAACTTTTAGTATCTAAAAATGGCTTTTGATTGGATTTGAAAACTGAAATTTTACACTGAGAAAATTCACGTACAATTAAATGTCCTGTTTTGGTAAGGTTTAAGGATCTATTTATATTTTCATACATATTTTGGTTTATTTTTATACTGTAGAAGATGTCTCAAAAACCACTATATAAGAATACTGAGAAGTTAGTTCCTAAAGGAGCTTGACCATGTTCAGTCCATCTTCCATGGCAGTTCTAACAGAATGGAATTTCCTATGGAAATAAGCATTGTCCTTGTTGTGAGAATTCACTGGATAAGAGGATATTTGCTAATCACATTCTTAAACCAAAATAATTAATACATCCAGAAAACGAATGTGAGAGTAAAGATTGCCTTGGGTTAAAAAAAGAGTCCATGACTTTACAAGGTATTCTGCAGGAGTGAGAAGAGTCTTCTGTAGAAACCGGTCAGGAGAGCCACGCAGACGCCTAGTTCATTGCAGATGAGTTATGACCGTGGAATCTAGATGAAAGCAGCTAATGATGATACAGATGTGGCACAAGCATTGCCACGTCATAGTTGCTGCTTCTAAACTTTTAAGTACTATGAATGAACTTTAGATGCCCATGATTATGCATCTTGTGATCAGAAGGAAAAAAAAAAACTCAAAACCAAATCCAAAACCAACCAACCAATCAACCAACCAGCACCACAAAAAAACTCCTAGGATGCCTGGGTTTTGTGATGAAATTACTGAGATAGCTTAAAATCATCTGAAAAAAGATTATCCTGTCCAATCTGAGATGATAGCAAGCATTACTCATGCTGCAGGTTTAATGGTTAATTGGACATCTAAATTATTATTCAAGCCCCTCTACTAAAAACTTTTGAAATGTTTTTCACTGAAATTAAATGTTTTTCATCATTATATCTCTTGCCTTCCTGAGGTTCGGATTCAGTCTTCTGTTCTTTAACTAGCAACAGATTTTATTTAAATGCTGATAATAATGAGGAAGTCAAATGTTAATACAGGAAAAGTTACAGCTGCTCTTTATCCCCTTGTTGCCAACATTGAATTTGTTCAATTGATATTGCATGTAAAATCCTGGAATAAGCAGAAAATTATGTAATTCTAGCAGTGAGAGAGATTTCCCTACCATTATGGTGGGGTACGTAATTCCAGAGAAGACCAGAAGCCTCTTGCACGTGGAGGTAGTATCATACCATTTCTTCTCAACAAGGCAATAAGATTTTATGGTTGGCAAAGTTAAGCTGGAAAGAGATCCAAATGAGAACTGAGTATCTGCTTCCTGTGCAGTTTTAGTAGACCATTTCCAGCACAACTAAGGTATGTTCAGTTCTGGATCTTGGTGTGAATCCAGCAAATGCCAGGTCTGCTTTCCTAGTTTCGCATAGATGAACATTCATGATTTTGGCTAGCTTCCGAGTGAGCTTGTTCAGGAAGGAGAGAGATTTGATATGTTTTTTTGCTAGCTTGAAATCATTAAGGATCGCAAAGGTCAACCTTCTTCATTGCTAGTCAAACTAGTTTGGGCTTGAAAGACAAAATGAGTTTCTTTCTTTGAAATCCATATTTGTAATTTCTGTGGAAAAGGCCTTCTGTTCATAATTCTTTCAAGAATCAGTAATAACATGACTAAATACAGATGGTTTAGGTGGGCGATATCTAAGTTTAATTTGCAAAAGCAAGTAACCTCACTATGAATGCGAACTTAAGAGGGGTCATGTGGAGTTAGCTTTGGAGTTCCCCAGTTGGTCCAGAATCTGTTATTCTGCTGGCATGCACCTCTTTTATTTGTAGTAATTGCAGTTCCTCCAAGTGATAAACTATGTCAGTGTCAGTGATGAATGAAAATTGAGGATTTGATCTCTCATTATGCCCAAAAATCCATCATAAAGAAATGTTAAATTTAAAGAAAACTTCACATTTAAAAATAACCACACATTACTAGTTCAGCTGTTGCCTGTTTATGTCATGGTCTCTCTTGATGGCAACACATCCTATTTTTACTCTAGAGTTCCAGGTTTACACAGAGCAAAGGATGTCCTCCTCCAGAATCATTCTGAATAACATTTTGCACTCTATAACACTGACCAGATTGCAGACATTGAAAGAGGGTGAGTATTGCAGGAAGAGAAAAAAGATCTCAAGATCAAGTAAGTAAGAAAGTGCCCTGTAAAAAATGAATTTTATACTAATCCTCTTTCTGCTTGGCAAGTCACTTTTAAACAGATTTTCAAAGTTAGGGGGGAATTTTGTGATCTTTATTTTCAAGTAACCCAAATGTCTTTGGGCCTAGACTTAAAAAAATGCTAAGCCACTACAGCTCTAACTGGAGTCTGTACTTGTACCATGTAAAATTTTCTAAAAAAGAATGTGCATAGGTAACAAACTGGACATCCAGAATCAATGGTATTTTGATTGTTTTGGCATTCTTCCATGAAAAGAGGGAATGGTAATTCTTACTCACAGAAGGAGTGTGCAATAAATTCATTGGCATTTGTAAAGTTCTGAGGTGCCATAATGGTATTGAAAAGCTTTGGGGGAGCCCATAATAATCCAATGTTTAAATGGCCTGCATAATAAAGATGGGACAGGGAAACTCAGTTGTGTTCTGTATGGAAGAGAGCAGAGGAAAAAATATTAAATTACCTATGGGAATGTAATCAAGTGCCGTGAGTGTTTCTGGTCATATACTAAAGCATTTACTGCAAGACCAGTGCATACACCAAACCATCCTGTATGTCTTTTGCCTGTGTCTTGATTCTATAGATGCTTAGTTGAGCACATATTTAAGCTCATTATTAAGCATAATATAAGCTAAAATAAAAGTTCAGTCATACTAAAATCAATCTATTAACAGATTCCTGGTCTTAAATAAATAAATACTGAATCACTGGATCATCGGATCTAAGGTATATGTCTAAACTGTTTCCTAGTTTTTGTTAACTATAAGCATTTTGTAGTGCTTGTTGATAACCATGTTTCCAGGAGATGAGCAGAGAAGCAACTGGTTAACAGCTGGTTGCATCTGGTCACAGCCAGGAAAGCACAGCAATAGAATAAACAATTCAGTTTTCGACAGCTGCATTTGCAGTTACAGACTATTGAATCAAATAAGTGCAGTTTTCCAAGTATAATTTGTGAGCTAGAAACATAAATTATCTTTAGAAACATTTAGAAATAACAAGAAAAAAATTATCCTTATTTTACCATTTTTTCCCATTCTCACTATTGTTATTTTTAATTCACACCTTTGTTTTAGACTTTGAAAACATCTACTAATAGGCAACATGCTTGAGCATTTTAATTCTCTTCTGTGTTTTGCACCTTGATGAACATGTCTCTATTTCAGTTTCCAGAGATTCCATGCTCTCCTGTTTCACTTCTAGGAACACTTAAGTGCTGTTAGGTATTTCCTGGTATACACCAAGGACCTTGCTGAAAGTTTTTATTGTCCCTGGAAAGACACAAGATACAAAATTGATGGGTAACAGTAGAACACTTTATTGAAGAACTAATTGGATTTGGAATGTAGTTAAGTAATGGATTGCCTGAATATGCTACTGAAAGTCGCACAGAGAATAGGATATGGTCATCCTCTTTGAAGACACCATGCCCAGGGCCAAAAATGTTTGTATCATTTCTCCATCAAGATGTCAGCATTCTTAGATGCTGAGATTAAAGAAAGTTAAATTAACCCAGGATATTATAATACTTCTGAGACTAGTTCCTGGTTGAGAATCTCAGGGGAAGCTAATCTGCAAAGGCCGATGTATCTGAGGCTGAAAGTTTGTGACAGGTAAAAGAGAGGGATTGTTTTACTCTTGTGCTGATGGTAATTGTTTAGAAAAAATGCTCATCATAATCTGGCATCTGAATATACTGACTTATTCTGAGCTGATTTAAAAGCTCTATATGTCAGAATATGTGCTGGACAAGTACAGTAAGTCTTAAAAGAGTAATGACTGGTATTTTGGTTATTCACAGGACTGATGTCATATCCATGAATAGGTACAGCTGAGTATTCATGCTGACAGAGTCAGAGACATCCTAAAGGCAGATTGCAGGTTGAAAGACAGATGGAGAGCAAGGACATAAATAGATGGTTTTTGTTAGTATAGTGGGTTGACCTTGGCTGGATGCCAAGTACCCACCAAGCCTCCCTATCATTCCCCTTCCCAGGCAGACAGGGGAGAGAGAAGAAGATGGAAAACAACTTGCAGCTTGAGATAAGGGAGTTGACCAAAGCAAAAACCAAAAGTTTGCACACACACAAGTGAAGAAGAAAATAACAAGCAGCAATGCCCAGCCCAGCCATGTCATGGGAAGCAGAGCTTCAGCAATATGTAATGGTTTCTCAGCAAGCAATCATTGTAAACAACAAATACCACCCCCCCTCCCCTTTCCTCCTCCTTTCCTTAGCTTTTATATCTGAGCTGACGTCATATGATATGGAATATCCCTTTTGTTAATTAGTGTCAGCTGNACAAGTGAAGAGGAAAATAACAAGCAGCAATGCCCAGCCCAGCCATGTCATGGGAAGCAGAGCTTCAGCAATATGTAATGGTTTCTCAGCAAGCAATCATTGTAAACAACAAATACCACCCCCCCTCCCCTTTCCTCCTCCTTTCCTTAGCTTTTATATCTGAGCTGACGTCATATGATATGGAATATCCCTTTTGTTAATTAGTGTCAGCTGGCCTGGTTGTGACCCCTCCCAGGATCTTGCCCTTGACTGAGGAAGGAATGATACAGAGCTGATGCTGTGCCAGTGCTGCCCAGCACTAGCCAAAACACTGGTGTGTTGTCAACACCTTTGTAGCTACCAATGCAAAGCACAGCACTGTGAACACTGCTATGGGGAAATGAACTCCATCTCAGCCACACTCAATACAGTTAGGAGCAGTGAATTTTCAGAACAGCCTGTGCCAGCCAGTCCTGTCCCTGGATGACTGGCTCATCTCCCTTGTGCACCCGTCCTGCTCTTGCTGCTACCTGACAGGCAGTGGCCTCCTGATAATCCATCATCTGGATTATTTTTAATAACATATGTATTATAGTTTGAAATAACTAGCTGGCAGATGTAGCACAGGTACTAAAGGCTGAGATGTTTCATGTTGATAGTCACTATTGTCAAATAATTTGTAGCCCACAACTTGACCAAAATAGGTTCTGTAGGACAGACAAAATGAAAAGACAAATTCTCTTCTAGCCAACTTGAACTATAAATAAATATAAACAAAAGACAAGAAAGCCCAAATTGCAAGTGATCAATGGACTTGCAACTCAAAGAGCATCTTAATTGCAAGATGACATTTGGGGTGAACTGTACACCCTGGGAAAACATTGATTTGTTAGATTTAGTGTCTCAGAGTATCACTGTGCTTAGTTAAGGGCTCCTGTACATCTCACAGTGCAACTCAAACTGAATGTGCAGAATTTATTGTGAAAATCGAACCAGAGTTACAAGAGCACTGCCTCAGTCTTTATAGCCATGACAGTATGTATTATCTACCTGTCTTGAGAAATAGTAGGCTGTGAACAACAAAAAGAACCACAGGACCACATGTAGCAGATTGTTAAATCAGGGCATATCAAGTCTAGGTGAGATTTTGGCAGATCAAAAACTCTTTCAGGTTACCTTTTGAGCCACCCAGTACTGTAGCTGCAGTTGCTGTTACGTAGTGCCTTACGCTCCACTACACAAACAGCTATTTCCAAAGTAGACAGGCAGTAGACAGAAAAGTTTGTCTAAGCTACCAAAGAACCTTAACAGTTTCTTCAACCTGTTCTTATCTCCTGAGTAAATAAAAACTGCCTAATTATCTATTTACTTGGGAGACTAAAAGACTTTCTTCAAAGTAATTACTACTAGTTGCATAGCTAATCCATATTCCATGGTGTTCAGGACTTTTTATTCACTTTTTCTCATAAAATGGACCAACGTTTAGGGTCTGATTTCATAATGCTTTAAGCTATTTTGCTTACAGTAGCATTTGTTTGACTAAGCACAGGGGAAGTAAGCCGAAGGGTATATTGTAAAACTTATATGATGCTCAAATAGTGTTGAGTTTTTTAACAACTTTTTCTATTCCAGATTGATGTGAACCAATACAAAAAATTAAAAAATTGTTGCACTTTGAAAATAAAAAAACACATACTAATATAAGTGTTAGCATACTTGTCATAGTAGTGCATCTTATTCAATAGACTATGCATAATTTTATGATGTTTTGTTTACTTATTCATCTAAACTTTAGTATGTAAAAAGTATCATGCCACAGCCAGAAGAGAGAGTGATTGCCTAACTATGATTGTCACATAGCTAATGGACATTAAAAAAAAAAAAAAATAAGACAATAATTGAGCCGTTTAACTTTACACTTGCCTCTATGTATGTATGGCTTTGGTTCATAAAGGTCATCAGTCAGATGCCTGAAAACATCCCTTGGTGAGTCCAGGTACTAAAATAGTGTATTCTTCACTTCATCCATTCCATCTTCGCTCAACCTAAAGAAATATTGAAGTTTATGTTATTTACCTTATAAGCACAAATCTATCAGAAAGTGTTTTTTACTTTATACATAGGCACAAATATCAGCAAATGTAACACCCTCTGGACCCAAGCAGTGAGCATGAACTTCAGCTCAGATAGATTAAAAGAGGGAAGTGGGGACAGTGGTCATGTCTTGAAACAGCACTTAAATGTTTAATTTTAGCCATCCAAGTTAAGAGTTAAATTTCACTGACTAAAATGTCACTGATAGATCATATGCATGTTTTTACTTGATGCTATTCTATTTCTTGGTGTCAGTAACCATGTCCACAGGTATGATGAATGACTGGTGGTGTTTTGCCCTGTGAGTAAAAGTAAATACAATGATTGGGTTAGTCACAAGGTACAGTCCTAATGTATGTGAATGAAGCATGGCACAGTGTCATACAACTTTTTGATCTTCCAAGAAAGCAGACCAATGCAAGGGACACCTCCTAGAGCAGTGCCACTTTAATGGTAGCTAAATCTAAGCTCACTCTCATCACATAGCAACTTCTGATGTTGGACATTGTGACTACTTAAAGAACAGCCTTTCAGAGAAGAAATTATATTATTAGAGAGCATTCTTTCTGCTTCCATTATCCTGTTGACCGTATTCTTTCCACTCAATGTATAATTTACTGTGTCAGCACTGAACCTGGTCCTGATCCAAACACAGAAGGGTGGAGATTTTTAAGTGCCAGCCATCTGTTTGCTTCTCAAAGGAATGCTGGTCAGCTACTAAAGTCACTGTCAGTGGCAGGTAGAAGAATGCGAAGAATGCTTAGAAAGAATCCATAAAATGTATCTCTTGTTTTCTTATCTCTTCTCTCACACAACAAAAAGACAGTTACCATCACCCTGTAATTGTCTTTTAGCAAATTGTTTCATTACTGTTTCCTGCCACAGACAGAACAAATTGTCATTATTCTTCTAGCCTAAATTTCTCCTTGTCTAGCTAAATAAATGTGGTGTAGCCATGAACGGTACCTTTACAAAGTATGAATTACTGTCTGCTGTACTGTCATACAATTATGTTTCTGAGTCTTTCAGACAGGTTTTTGCTAATACCAAGAAAATAGTTTTGAAAGTGATTATACAATGCCATAGTTGTTCATAAAATAATTTGTTTTATTTGCTGTGGGTTTTTGAAAGAAACAAAAGGAGAAAACAGCAGACAAATAAAGGTGTAAGATGCATCTGAGCAGAATCCTGGAAGGCAATAGAAATCACATAGAAGTCTTGTGTTCTTACTCCAGGAAAAATCCAAGCCATAGCTTTGTGTACGGTCTTTGTGCCACTTTCTATGGCTTATTTAATTTGTGATGGCCTTGAGCAGTAATGTCTATTTCCACTACAGTACTTCACCTTCTTTGAAGATAAAATTTTAAGTCTGAGGCCAGTCTGGAAAAGGCTTGGTTGCCTAAACCGTGGGTGAGTTTGGGATTAGAGCCATTAGTTCCTAAATGGTTGTTCCCTTAGAGAGTAGTGGAGCATTGTAGTACCACATGAAAGTTGTCATTACAGTGTGGAGAAGCCAGGTGATCCCACTGGGAATGCTGTGCATTGCTCTGCCGCAAGTATGGCAGCTCTGCTCATGGAAGAGGCGTGCTTCTGTCAGGCTGGTGGACACTGCATATACTTTTTGGAAGGCAGCAGACATGAAAAAGAGAGTTAGCACTGAAAAAAAGTGGCTGTGTGGGCTTTCAGCTAATGTATCTCGGCACAGTGCCATGGAGCTGTGCAGGTTTATTAAATGTAAGAGCTGCTGCTTATGTGTAAATTAGGACTGCCACCTGGCTGGTTTCCAGCTGTCTTGCCTGGTTTCATTCTGAACTTGCTGGCTGCTGTTAGAGCTACTGTACAGATTGGTCTGGACATTCTCAGCAGACTTCTCTTTGGAAGGTGGCTGTCCTTTTCTGTCATGAAGATGACTGTATTTTACCTGTGTTTTAGCAACAAAGAGCCATTGAAGTCACGGAGGTGATTATTCTGAAACTTGGATGGTAGTGATTATGCTGACAAAAAAAAAACAAACCCACAAACAAAACCCCAAAAAACAGAGTCATTTAAAATGTAGTAAAACAGGATAGCTTCATCCAAATAAAATAATGGTGAAAAGGCATGCAATCTGTTGCTTTTTATAGCCTTTTCAAATTATAAGTTAGGTAGATGAATGTAGATAATGAGTTATAATAGAACCATATTTTGGCACTTACTGCATTATAGGCCAACAGAAGCTAGTAGATACAAGCTTCACTTCCTAAGAATTTTAAAAATATGTCTCAAAGTTACATCCTTCTGGGCTTTTGTTTTTTGTCTGGCTTTAAGGATATTCCAATTGTTAAACTTTTCATGCTTAATTCAGTTACTGATAAGGACCACTTTTCTCTGTTTTTTAAGAGAAGGTGCCCAGTGCGTTTCTAGACTAGTCAGCAGCCTTTCTTTCACAGTAGCCACTAAAAGCCATATCAGACAAGACTGAGTGCAAGTGTGGGATGTTTTAGTTAATTTTGTGCTCCAAGTATCTGAAGAATCATTTTATGATCTTACTCAACTGCCATTTTTAAGACAGAGGTGGCAATTCCAAAGTTCAGCTGGGTGCCCAAATTTGTCTGCACATTTCAAAGGCCACATTTGTATTCTGACCATGCATAGAAACGTATGGCTGTGCTACACAATATGAAGCCTAACTGAGGTGTGTTTGGTCAGTGGATCTCCTTGGTTCCCTGTTCTTGCATTTGTGAAGTTGTACTATCTTTCTTATGACTTTGAAAGAGTCTTAGCAACCTGTATCAGGCTACAGAAGATTTGTATTCTCCTGTATAGATGAGAAAAAGGGTGAACATTAATTCCAAGTAAGCCATCAACCCTTTTTTTCCCACATATAATAGTATCCGGATGTTTTACATCTGCTAGAAACAAGTCACTAGCACCTAATAGTTACAATATGTGTATAAACAGAGGGATCTTGTTTACATGCCAAATGCTTGCACTCACCCTGCTGTCCGGTGTCAGGAATAGAGTTGTGTGGCTGCGAGTGATTCTGGTTCTTTGCAGACATTTTTGTTCTGCAAAATGACTATTCAGATCATCATAGGTGTTCCTAAGATGGGGGGTGAAGAAATGGGGATGGGTAGTATGGGCATAATTAAAGGAAAATATGAGCACTCTTTTCCTGATCTGAGTCATTCTTGCGCTTAAGCACAATACAAGTGTTGAAAAGCCCCCCAAACAGAAAAAGAACCCCTATTTTCTGCTTCTCTTAGCATCAGATAATCTGCTGTGATTAGATATTCAACACATCACAGTATACTGCTCTCATTTCAAAAACTTTGGAACAAACAGCAGAGGAAATTTGATGAGACATCCACCTATCTTTCAGGATGAAGATATTGTGTTCTGATTAGATTTTAAATTAGTAAGTGCTTATTATCATCTTATATCCTAACGATTTCTACAAAAAAGTATAGCAGCTATACCTTGTGAACCTTTGTACATTCTTAACACAGTTTCCTAGCAATTCAGATAGCATCACATTTGTCACATTTACAATATCTTGCTTTGATGTCCCTGGCATTTCTGTGTGGGGAAAAAAATTCTAAAGATGTTGAAGTTTATGAAACAACTTTGCCTTCAGGGGCACCAACAGTTCACAGTCTGCAATGTATAAGCACCCCCCCCCAACAATTACAGCTTTTTAAATTTTGTAACATTAAGACAGTTTGAAAGCACAAATTCTCTTAAAGTATGCACTTACTGTTTATGCCTGTTAAAATTATCTGGAAAGATAATTTTAGCTAATGGATTTTAAATGTTCTATAACTTCTGAACACTCTTAATATATATGTTGAGTTTTACTCTTCCATCACTGAAAGTCATGCAGTCTAGATGACCTTTGTCAATTATAAACATTTAGCTGCCAGCAGAGCCAGTTTTGCTGGCACCTCATATCAGATTCCTGAAAACATTTTCAGAACGTTTTCAGGGGAAGTCACATCAGCTTAGCATGTAGATCCATCTCCTTGCTTGCTGTTCAGCAACCATCTCCTTCCTTTTTTTCCATAGGAGAAATGGTTCTTTACAATTTTTTCACAGCTGCAAGAAGCTAAATGAGCTTGATCATGGCAATAACACTCTGAACCCCAGAGGGGAACCATGTATTAGGATATAACTTTGCTCCATTTCCCATTTAGGACAATGCCAAAATTTCTACTAACCCAAATAAAGGCAAAAAAGGAGGCAGCGTCTTTTGCTTACCTGACATGATGCTTAAGCATGAAAGAACAATTGTAATTGTATTTCTGGTTTGTCCCAATTAGATCACATATATTTCTGTTTAGCTACTCTGCATGCATTCTAATTGTGTGATGAAAGTTAGAGCCCCTATTTAAATGTCTAATATTTAAATTTGAAGGTCTTTACTGCTGTAGATCATCTAGTCTTGTCTTTTGCTTCAAAATATCACTTACTTGCCTTTCTAATACTTCTACACTTTTCATGTGGTTTTGACAGTGGATTGTGTCAGTCTTTAATCCATAGAAGGTACAGTGGAAGACTGCTGGGACTTTGAAAAGTGAGCAAGGGCAGGGAGGAGGCAGAAGACTGTTTGTGCACTAGAAGTTTTATTTTAGCAGAGCACTGGGCTATTTTCCAGTGGGAGAGAGAGCTGTAAAAATAGGATGCTATGTGAGTCACAGCTAAGGGATCAAATATCCTCACTAGAATGCAAATACAATGTACAATCAAACTGAAGGAGATTTGAACAGACTCAATTGATATATGATAAGGAAAATGAGGATTCAAAGAGCTGCATACTAATGCTGGGAACCCAGATGAAAAACAGAAATATTTGGAATTTTAAATGCTGAAGCTCTTCGACATCATCAAGGCATTAATTAGAAGGAAAATACAGAATTTCTCAGTATACATATGGGGTTTTTTTGGAACAATGATCTATGAGTTTGTATCATCATCCATCTATCAGCCAACTGGACATAAAAAGGATTTGAATAAGCATCTTCTAAATATAGTATTTTTAAAATCATTTTCTTGCATCAAAGACTCCTTAATTGGTTCCTCCTATACCTTGCCTGTTGTTATTTACTTATAAGTTCCAGAGAAAAAGTGACAATTTCATGAAACTGCTAAAGTGTTTGTGTAGCACCACTATTCATTAAAGGGAAGTAAGAATACCAGAGTAATCACAGGCTGGATCATGTGGTACAAATCCTAGGAGGGAAGGGGTGAGAGGAATTCACATGGGATTCAGCTAAAAAGGAGTGAAAGGTGAGGAGCATAATTGATCAAGATAATTTTCTGAAAATTAGTTTTTCTCAAAGAATTTGATGTGATACTTTGACAAGATTATGATTGTTTGACAAAACAGTTGTGTAGATGTATTTGGACTCCTGTAGGGTGAATGACTTCATATTGTCTCACAGTATTATTCAAAATACATCACAGTACCTAACAATGAAGCATAATACCAGATTAAGAGATGGCTAACTGACAGATCAGTAGAGAAACCTCATGCGGGTGTCTGTATTTCTGCATTAGATATAATTTTGTCTCCATTTTCATCAATGTCATGAAAGTTGGTAAAATCACTGAGATTGCCAAAAATATATTAAAGGGTGCCCTGCAAACAACTGAGGTGAGCAGTACAGTCAGAAACACAATTTGAAACTTCTAAGAAAGCTGGCCCATGCCAAAATGTTTCTAGAGCCAAGTACTCAGTTTGAAAATCTCTGAAGATTTTTTTCATCTTCTTCAGTTTCTCTGACCCCTCTGCATCACATCTTTGGGTACTCTCATTGACAGAGTGAGTTGTCTGCTAGATGCCTTATGAGTTCTCTGTGTTCAAAAATATACTAGTCTACTCCAGACATTACTTGGCTACATCAGTACAAAGAAAAGAAACTAACCACTCTCTCATTTTGAGGGAAACTATTAAGGGCTTACAACTTCCATAGTGTTACATTTTCTTTCCTTTCACATCAGGACAGTCTCATCTAATTTGCCTTTTGGGAGTGGTCCCTGATCTCTGCAAGTTACCAGGCTGTTTTCTGGAGTAATGGCAAGGTCAAAATGCTGGCAGGGACTGCTGAGTGTTCTGACAGTGTAGGTGGATGAGTTCCAGGGATGGAACCTGTGCCTGGTCTGCACTATATATTAGTGCGGATACAACCTTTCTGTGCAAATTGATGTCCTGCCTTCTCTCTCTGACATCTTTTAATGTATACTCATTTGACAAATCAAATTCAGTGCAGATGAAGTGAAGCATGCATTTCCCTGCCTGTGATCACAGGTTCTAACAAATACATCCTCACAGCTACTGTTTTTTGTGATCTCTACCCTTCATGTAGAATAATAAACTGAACATTACCTTCAACCTTAGACTCTCCTCAAGCCTTGTATCCTGTCTTGGTCCATCAATAGTCCTATGCAGCTGGCACTCAGTGCAAAAATTAACAAAATAAAGAAGCATAAAATTATCTGAGTGCTGGGAATTTTAAGCGCACGTTCAAAGTGGGGAAGGGATTTGGAGCAGAGGGAGAGTCATATAATAGAAGACAATACAGTTTTATAAACCATAATTAACATACAGTTAAACAGGAACTTCTAGAAAGATATGTGGATAGACAGCTGTTAAACACTCTGAACCCCAGACTATCAGCCAACTGGACATACTTGTCAGAGCGGACCTTGAGAAAAGCATGGGACCTGGAGAAGGGGGGGAATGTTCCCCGGGGGGACATGGGAGGAGGGAACTCCCCTGGGAAAAGAAGGAAGTGAGGGGAGGGGGAAAACGGGGTTTTGGTTACTTTCGGTTTTGGGATAGCACGGCGTGGTTGTGTGTGTGAGCCAGCATCCCCCCTCAGCAGCCTCCCGGCGCGTCCCGAGCTGGCATCACCCCTCAGCAGCCTCCCGGCGCGTCCCGAGCTGGCATCACCCCTCAGCAG
>VXBX01000254.1:490250-522599 GCA_013400415.1 Scytalopus superciliaris | reverse complement strand
GCTCTGCCACAGTGGCATAAAGAGGACTGAGTACACCTGAGAGCCATCCTGGCTTGTCTCCAAGGCTTACAGTTTTCTAACTCCATCTGACAGGCTCCTTGCCTTATGGAGACAATGCTGTTATGGTTTCCTGTCCTACCACTACTCCTTTAAAGGATCGTTCAGTGCATGTTGATGGACTGCCTTCCCATGAGACACATCTATAAGGAGCCTTCTCCATAGTGCAAAGCAGTGCCCCAGCTAGAGAGGTCAAGCACTGCCTTTGAGGCTCCAGGCCAGAGAGGTGCATCATTCCTTGGAGATGTTGATGCTCCCTGGAGACAACCACCTTGTCTTAAATTCTGCAGCTCCAGTCCTGCTTAAGGTTAATCCTGCAAGAGGGAAGGGAAGAGACTTGATTATGCAATTATTTGCAACTTTGAGTTGTAGAAGTGCGATTTGCATACTGCAAAGAAGGCTGTGTAAGTATTTACTCTGACAGAATCTGGCTTCCTGCAGTTAGATGAATTTTTGGAATGTGATCAGTTTATGCTGAAATCATATGATGTTGGGGCTGCAGTTGTAGGGGAGGGAATTAGATGTCTCAAGATACTCCTCCCCAAACTATATCCCTAATCCTGCTTAGTTTCCTTCCTGGGAAGTGTAACTTTGAAAAAATATTTGTTCCTTTTGACAGAGTGGTGCTCGAATCAATATTTCAGAAGGCACTTGTCCAGAGAGAATTGTGACAATAACAGGCCCAACAGATGCAATTTTTAAAGCTTTTTCTATGATTGCACTAAAATTTGAAGAGGTAAGCAAATAAAGTATGAGGGTTTTTTCTCTCTTCAAGCTGAAATACAAACACTGTTTGAATTTTCTCATGTTTGCTTTAATGTTAAATAGAATTTGTTTAATGTTCTATTTAATAGCAATGAAAGTGGTTGTATTTTTATAAATGCTTTTGGCAGCAATGCTGAAGAAAAATAATGGGTCAATTTACAAGCTGTTTGATCATTTATTTTGCTTTTTGGAGGCTTCAGGGAGCAGCAATTGCTTCTAGTAATGTGTGCTAATGGTAGGAAAAATGTCTTGGAAAAATTCTAGTCCCATTGTGGGTTTGATTTGAAAAGAATAATTGCCTAACTTTTAACTCTGTTTTATATGAACCCAGTTGGTATTGATGTAAATTTTATATATGTCAAAATGAATATATAACTCATTTAACTAGATTTTTTTTATTTTAAAAACAAACTATATTATTACCAATTACCATATTTAAAGGTTGGCTTTTAAAATCAATTAAAATAAAGGCACTAAGACTGAGGCAGAGCTCAATTCACTGTAGAGTAATTGTTCTGTGCAGAAATGTACCTAAAGTGTGGGATCTCCTTCAGTTTCATGGACCAACTGCAATTAGATACGGTCACCACCTTAACTGAAGACCTCACAGAAAAGACAGAGCATGAACCCTGGTCCCTCTCAGGAGAATTTAATTCCCTCCACTTTTGAAAATCATATGACTAGTCCAGGCATCTCTCTTGTCCTTTCTGGAGAGACAGATGCCCTTGCAGAAAGCAGTTCACCTTTTTCTCAAGGAAGAGCCTGCAGACAGGTGGACTGAACCATCTGCAGCAGAAGAAAGAGGCTGTCTCTCCAGGAAGGATTAAACTAGAGAGATGTTAATCCCTTTCTTAAGAGTACTTATTTCTCCAAGTTGGTGAGGTTAGTCACCACATCTCCCCATAGCACTGGTTGATGCTGACATTGATGAAAAATGACAATGTGTGCCTTTTTTTACCCTTGGTGGTTGCTCATGTTTAGACCAACAGGACTAGAAGGGAGCTTACAGGTCATCAGATGCAGCTGTCTTCTAGCATAAGCCATATGCCTTGCAAATTGCAATTTCACATCATGATCAAAAACTAGTTAGAATTTTTTCTATTTCCTGATCCTGGAGCCACAACTTCAGGATCATAATTTGGCACCTTTTCACTCCGCACCTGAATTTGTTCATGAACAATTTATGCAGCTTTCTTTCTGTGCCAGCACAGGCCACTAGTTTAAATAATTCTTGCCTTTCCACCCCTGAGAATTTCCCACCTAGAGGTATTTTTAGAAACTGATCTTATCTGCTCACAGCCTTGCTTTTGCAGGAGTAAGTGATCCAAACAGTCTTCCAGAGGATGCATTCCCCACTCTACCTTTTTCCAGTTACAGTTTGTGTTAAATGTGTGTCTTAATTGTGGACAGGTTGCAAATGCATTTCCACAGAGGCTTATTTAATGGCACTAACTGTCCCCTGTTCTAGTTACCATGCTGGCACATCCCTACCACTGCTGGAAATGCCTCACCTCCTACTAGTGCAATGCTTTGCACACAGCCATGCAGAGCCTGATGGGTATCCCCAGCTCCTGCTCAGGTGTTTTCACCTCTTCAGTCTTGGAAAACATTCCTGTCAGCCCCCCAGACAAATGACCCTTTTTTTATGTACTGCAAATGTTAATCCCATTTATATTGCTTCAATCCTTCATGATTTTTCAAATCTTCCTGTGTGATATTCCAATCTTTCAACATGTTGATAAAATATCTTGGTTTTGTGATATGGCATATTTTATAATAATGCTAATTTTTTTTCTTGCCTGTTTTTAATGAAATAATAATTTTTTTGAGGTTGAATCCTGCAGAACCACACAAGTAGTTCTGTCTAACCCAGTTTTAATACCACCTGTTGTCATCTCTTTCTCGTCTTTTATCTTCTACCCATCTTGGACCAATCCCTGTTTCTTCTGGCTTACGAGGTAGCTTTGTGTTCAGTACCATACCCTCCAGTCCACAGAGTCCTAGAGAGAGCAGCCTCTCTGCTCTCTACATGAAAAATATGTTCTGCATGGTGCCTTATCCTGAAAAATGCTGAGGGAGTCATTAACACAGATAATCCCTGCCAGTTCGCACCAAAATGAGTACCCGGTGGAAATAATGCTGCATTTTTCATAAAAACATCAAACACTGCACAGCATCACATCCCCAGCCCACGACCCAACACGATGTAGTCTTTGAAAGTGCTGTAGGTAGCAGGAGGAAAAGAAATCTGAAATTCAGGCATCTGGATGAATTTTATGCATATTTGAACTTGCAGATTTTAGAGGGTAGTCTGGACTGTTAATAGGAGTATTAGCAAAGGAGTATTGGCACTCCCTGCAAATAAATACTGCCATTATATGTTCTGAAATATCTGTATTTAGTTTTAACATAATTGGTTTGTGGTGTATTTTAAAGAACAACAGTAAAGAAATATATCTCATATAATCAGTTAGATTTCCTATAAATTTTTCTTTCAATATGATGAGGTAACTGACTCTCTGGAGGCAAAATAAAGTACTGTTTCAGGCATTAGAAATAAGCTAGCAACCAAATGCTATATTTCATGCATATCTTTTTGTTGGAGATTTCTTCAGCCATTTAAAAAATTCAGTCCATTTCTGACTATTGCAGCTACATTCAAACAGACAAAAAAAAGATGAATATGAGACTGCTGCTTTGAGGGATTTTTTTGATATTTGTTGTGCATGCCCACATGAAGCATTTTGACATGAAGCCCTTCAACCCTTAATTTCAAGCCTATAGCTGTATACCTGGGGATAAGCAGGTGTAGGAAGACATGGAAGCCTTGGAATGGTTTTCTACTGTTCGTAAAAATCTCAAAATGTGTCAGGTAGATAGAAAAAAAAAAAGAAAGGTTGTGCTCATTGGGGTTGCTCTGCAGTTTTATATCACTCTGTTTTGACAACTTTTCTAATAATAGTTGATTTTCTAGCAGTCTTATGATGAATTTACAAGCTAGGTAGGTAATTATATAAATAACTAAAGTATTCACTGCAGGGGGGGGGAAAAAAAGTTGTTAAAAAATGGCACTAACCCAAGCAGACCTCTTGAATTGCAAGACAGGACATTTTAGAGGAGTCATTTCTGGAGAAATGCAGCTGTAACCTCATTGGTGAGTGGGACAGCTCTGGCTTTGCTTGTGAGCATAGAATCCACTGAAAGACATGGTAGTTGAGCACTGGAATAACCAGCAGGTACAGCTGGACTGGAGCTCCCAGCACTTGCAGGCTCCCAGTTAGCCTGTCCTGGCTGAGGAGCAGCCCACCAAGAAGGCAGAAAGCCATGCAAGGTCCAGCCCTGGTATCTGACAGAGCCCTGAGGAAACTGATGCCGTGTCACAGAAAGCGCCCTAAGTGGAGCCTGCAGTTCGTAAGGGGATTTTTTTTTCCTGCTCATTACTATTTTGTCACGTTTTTAAGCTGGATTAACTCCTTTATGCACTCCATGCTGCTGAGCAACGCGTTTTAGATTTTGCTCTTTTTAAATGATGAGGAGAAAATAGAGTAGTAGCTTTCATTATTGGCAGAGTGCTTTCAAAAGCAGCAAGTGCAGTGAAGGCTTTGAGGCCAGGCCACACATGATATGGGAGTAGGAAACATTACCAGGGTTGTGCTGTGCGGCTGAAGAGGATTATTTACCTACATCTGGATGATCGTGTGCCTGCACCTGACACAAACATGATATAGTGAGATGGCATATTCCAGTTGAAAAATTGGCATGACTTGGCCTTTATTTCAGATACATGGGTGCTGCAAAATTCTGTTATCCCTCTCGCTTTATTTTGGAATGCAGTCTCTCACTGACACAGGCACTAAACAAAATGTGAGTTACTGCTGGCTGGCAGAGGAATGATTTAGTAGCTGTCTCATCACATGCAGCAGTGCCTCATTCCCTGCAAGATTCTTTTGCTTCTCTTTTAAGCTAAGCAAGGTCGTACCAAGCCATTTCTTGGCTGTAAGAATGCTGCCATCAGAACTGGGGAGATAGTAGGGATCCGTGCTGGTGATACTGGGCTCCCACACCAGTTCAGTGAGATGTGCAGAGCTGCTTGAAGTACTAAGTAGTTTGTTGGGTATGTTTTTAATTTGGGGTCCTGATTGCACAGTATAGGCACTTTTTTTTTTTTTTTTAACAAGTGATGGTCTTGATAAGTGAGAATGTAGGGAATTACGTCAATTCTGTCTGCTGGAACTCTTGTTGCATAATTAATGAGTTAAATGAATACAAAATACGTGTTTTCTTATTCCTGCCCTAATCTTTCGGGTAACAGGGTAACATTTCTGTGAAGGGTATAATAGTTATTCCATGCTGCCACACAGATGGATGAAAGTCTTTCCATCTCATAGCTACTGTTACCAAAGCACATTCAGATTGTTATGAGTGGTTGGACAAGTGCCATGCAGCTTGTAGCTTTTTATTTCTGTGATCCTAAGTTCTCTTAACAGCATCCCATCAATCAGTGGGAAGATAAGCTTTATCATTTCCTCTGTGATGAAGCCTTTAGAGGGATTGTTTTGTCCTACCTAGAAGATATTGAGCAAACAAAAAATGTTTAAAACAATTTAAAACTCACACCAAGTAGTATATTGAGATGCTTATGAGAACATATAGGGTAGCCTCATTGGATAATGAGATACATAGATATGTGTTACCTTACCTAGATATAGGCAATTGCTGTTCTGCTGAGCTCTTTGTACTCTGGTTACATAGCCGTGATGGAAAACATTTTGAAATTGGGATCCAAATGCTTATGGATCTATTAAGAGAAAGAAATTAAATCCAGGGGGCAGCAAAATATTTATCAAGCTAAACCTGATTTTCTCTGTTTCAGATTATTCAATGGTTTGTTGTCATTCCCTTTTTTAATGTTTTTCCTTTGTATCGAATCTGAGAAGAAACTGTGTGAAATACAAAGACGTATCATGTAGGATAAATGTTCTAATTGAGGTGGTGGAAAGGAGACCAGAATGGGACTTTGAAGCCTCTTGGCCTTTTCCATCTGTTTTGACTGGTTTAATGACAGATACCACCTCCTCCTCCTAGTCCTGCCCTCTGGTTCTGCAGTGTGGCCTTGCAATGCCAAACAGTTGGAGTTCCTCTGGGCACAGGCCATTTCTGCAGTTCGTGCTTACGGTGTATCACTGGCAGGGCCAGTGGCTTTACCTACCCCAAAACAAACTGCGACTGGTTGCACACCCCCCCAAGACTCCATGAACAGCCAGGACATTTTCTTCTGAGCCCTTCAGTGCTTACCAGGAATGACAAATCCCCCGCTAATCCTCACTGATGTTGTGATTGCAGGACATAAACGCTTCAATGACAAACAGCACGGTGACAAGCAAACCGCCTGTAACGCTGCGGCTCGTCGTCCCGGCAAGTCAGTGTGGATCCCTCATAGGAAAAGGAGGTTCCAAAATCAAAGAAATCAGGGAGGTAAGTAAGTCTTGGGATGTCTGCTGGGGACACTGACTAGCTCAGCATCCTGCTGCAGTGTGCCCTGCCAGCATCACCCACTGCACTTTGCTTGTCACACCAGCGTGAGCGTGTGCTGAGTGAAAAACCTGTAAAAGCCTTGCTGTTGGAGAAGCAGTCTTTCCTTGCACTTTCCCTGACACTAAAGACCACTTGTGAAATAGAGAAACAGCTCTGCAATATGTAAAGTCTTTGTTTCACAATTTTAAGCAAAGCACCAGTGATAGAAATGGCTCTTCAAGTTTCTCTTGAAGGCACAGGCTGCTCCCCAGCAATACTCAGGCTGTCACAAGTCAGAGCGTTGCAGCCATTTCCAAATTAGTTACCAACCTTGCAGACAGAGAGAGGCCCAGGTAGCACTGGGAAGTCCAGGTTAATAGAACCTAGTTTTTAGAAAAATGTGATTTTCATGCTCCCTTCCTGTTTCTCCCTGATGTCAGTGTGACGTAGGTGAACTGATTTCATGTATTCCAAACACATACTGACAGTTTTTTTAATCCAGACTTTAGCTAAGGTATTCATTTAATGTTCTAGCAGCTACTTTTTCCTCTAACCAAAAAATGCAAAAAGTGTCATATTGTGCCAGTTTTAATTCTTCGTGTATGACTGTAACAATATAGCACATGCCAAGCCAAGGATTCGGTGTTTATAATCAGTCATACAAGAAAATTAGGTACAGGCTTAGTTATATTGAGAAAATATGACTAGGACTTATTAGAAAAGTGGATTATTATTCTGGAGGAAGTGACAGTATTCCATCTAAATTCGTATTCATTCCAACAGGGGATGAATTGTTGAATATTAAGATAACATGTTGATCCTTTTTATTTTATTTGCCTGTGTCAAAACAAAAGCTTTTCACAAGCTGCCAAGTTGAAATTTCCTTTTTTAATCTAAAATGCAGGTTCAAGACAGTAGGTTTTATGGAGCTTTAAAGCCAGTTTCTTAACTGTATTAAAATCTGATCAGGTATGAGTGAGAACTGTGTGCTAGGGAGTACTTAGCTCTGAGTTTTGCAGCTGTTGGTACTTTGGATTTTATTTTAAACGTGGGTGGCTCTATTTGGAGCATTGACGGAGTGCATTTAAGACAGAGGATTTTAAAGGTGAGATTGGTCTGTTGGCTAAATTAAATGACTGAAGTGATTATCCTGGTGAGCATAGTTTCAGAAGCAATTACCTATAGTCTACTACAAGGAAGTAAAAGGATAGTGTTTGGCCAAATAGGTGTTTTGATAAGGCTAATGTAGCAAGAAGTCACACTGCACATTTTCTTAAGCAAAATGGACAAAATATTACTAATTTTTTCATTGCTTATGTATGACCAAAGTCAAGATTGGCACTGGAAGCAAATGCATAAATGACTCTGGTATTTGGCAATCTTTTGTGCTAGCTGTACAGATGCCCAGAAATGTATGTTAAAAAGCAAATACAATCAAACAGGGAGAAAAAAAAAAAAAAAAAAGAGCTTCCAGCCTCAGATGTGGTCTAATTTCATCATCACACAACACACCAAGTGGCAGTTGCACAAGGGATGGTCTTTTGTGTTCAGTCATGCACCCAGAAACAACATATAGGGTTGCAGTACTGTTTTCAAGATAAGATTACAAAAAGGGAAAAACAAAAAGAAAAGAAAAGCATGAGTGATTGATCAAATTATGGCAGAATTCCAAAGCCTGTTATAGAGCAAGGAATTGATATTTTGGCCTTAAACAGCAGCAGGGAACAGAAGATACAATCAGTAATTTAATCAGTCTTTGGAAAGAAGAGTAACATGTGTTGTGTGTAACCAGCAGGAAAACAAATTAACTCCTTGCTGACTGACACAAAGTCAGTTGTTACTGAAAAAGCCCCAAATACTGATTGCAGTAAGAGTCAGGAATAGATCTTTTTTTTCAATATGGGGAAGAGCTAAGTCAATATTAAATGTCTGGGGTTTCCTCTACTGACTGGAAAGGTCTTCCTTGTTTGTGAAATAATGTCAGGGATTGCCTTGGCCTCCTGTATTTTTTGATTTGGGTATTTTTTTTCAGTTAACTAACACATGTTAGTGCCAAGATCAAACTAAAAAAAATGTAAAAATCCAGAAGTGGCTCATTACCTCCTTGGGTTCATTAATGAGCTAAAAACTGATGATATGCATATATTTAATCAACACTAATTATAATTTAGAAGTGGTTCGTCATGAAATATAGTGTAAGACAGCCTCAAATTTCAACAGGAAACACAAGTAAGCTATCAATAGATTAAAGAGCCATTTATCTATGACTCAGTTGATTAGCCAACCTTCTTCAGTTATTGGTATTCCTTTTCATTTTTTATTATTGAAAAGTACTTCGTTTCACCTTTTTTGTTTTTTAGTCAACACTACAACTGTCTGTCTTCAAGAGGGTTAAAAGACTTCTCCTGAAATTCAGGTCACAGTTTGATTCATGAACAGCTGCTGAGGACTAATCTTCCTAGGATGGGAGTGTTGGCAAATTGGCTTCAGCAGGCAAATCCATGTCCTGCCAGACCCCAGTTGCCCTGTCTTGTGATGATTTTATGTATGTGCTGTACCACGTGTCCAGCAGAGAACAGACCAGAAGTTTAGAGGGGCATCCTGTCAGCGAATGGCTGGGTTTGGAGAGGTGCCATTGCCTGCCTGGTGGTGACAGTCCCTTTGCTTTGTCCCTGCTCCAGTCCACAGGAGCTCAGGTGCAGGTAGCGGGGGACATGCTGCCCAACTCGACGGAGCGCGCGGTGACTATCTCGGGCACTCCCGACGCCATCATCCAGTGTGTGAAACAGATATGCGTGGTCATGCTGGAGGTGAGTGGGCTCTTGGCATGTCACCTCTCGCTCAGGAGGTGCTCAAACATGATATTAATAATTTTCAGTTGCCACGGGTTCCCCTGGGGTGCTGCCTGCCCTTCCTGTGCTGGGAATTTCCAGAGTGCTCTGTTGGGCTGTGCCCTTCCTGGGGTTTGAGATCGTCTCACAGCAGGGATTAGCAATCAGAGCCCAGAGCTGGCATGACAGTGTCAAACACCAGGTCCAGCACGGAGCTGCAGCTGTCCTGAGAGAAACACATTTCATCCTGATGCAGAATAGGGAAGAAAACACTCTAAGTTTTGTTTTACAGAGAAACAACTCTGACTAGCCAGGACTCTCCTTACAGTCAGGTCATTGTATAAGGCCAGAATGTTTCATTTTGATGGCTGTTTTTTTAGCTCTTAGATTAAATGATACAAAACTAATTTATGTAAAAATCCCCTTCCTGAAAATGCCCATAACTCTGTGCAAGTGCATTCCTTAACGGAATGGAAATTTGAAAAAAAAGTATCTAATTAAAATTAAGTATTTTGACCTAGTAATTTTTGACGATGAACACCTCTGCTTTTATCACATTTTCCACTGGAAAATTTTCTGTGTTTTTCTAGGTTTGGTTTGCTTTTTATGTAAGTCTAGCCAAGTGCTGTCTCGTGGTGATCTCTGACACCCCACTGTTTTGTTATTCTTTAAAGAGGGGAGACACAGTGGAGTGTCTGAGACAGCACTACAGCTATTGGCTGTTCAGAAATATGCAATGCATCAAAATGACACAGAGTCTTTGCATCAAAATGTCATACAGTCTAAATGCAAATAAAAGCATAAAATAATAAATCCTCATGTTTTACTGGGGAAAACTGACTCTTCCACCAGTTTTTGCTGGACTACAGTGAGGAAGGGATTTTGGTATAAAAATGCAAGTGAATAGAAATTAATAATAAGAAATCATTTTACTTTGTTAGAAATATAGTATGTGAAGGCAATAGTTATCAGCTTTGTGACTTCAGAGTGTAGTCTGTTGTCTAAGTGATGTTGGTGGAATAAACAGTTATTCAATAAAAAAGATGAGAGAAGCCACTTCTCAAAATTAAAGTCACAGTCCTGTTTTCCCACAGCTAGAGCCACTTTTTAAATACCAGCTTTCCCTTAGGAGTACTTAATTTTAGCATTAGGCAAATAGCAAGCAGCACAAAGAAGACACTGGCTTAACTGCAGTTTGCTGCTTTAAGAACATGTATGTGCTCTGCTTTAAAGCATATATTTAGTTTATCAACAAGCACTTTCATTGACATGCAATAGCTAATTATAAGATACAAATTAATGGAAATATAAATTGTTGTGACCTTCTTAGTTGTAGTCAACATACTGAAATCAGTGTACCATTCTGCTAGGTGTTCCACAGGCAGCTTGAAGGCTGTTTCACAGACATATGCTCCTGCTTTATTTATGAGGACAAAGTTATCCTCAGTCAGGGGTTTTTCCCTTGGGTCTGTGCCTTGGGCTTCAGGGAACAGGTCCGTCCCCTTTTGAGGCATTACCAAGGCCATGGTTGTACACCTGCTAAAGGGGTAAAGATTTATTTCCAGCCTTTCAACTCGGTCAGATGAAAAGCAGGATCAGGCTGGTCATTTGCAGTGGAACAGCTAACCTAATTGAGCTGGAAAACATGAAACCTTAATGTGAAGCAGTGTGGGAAAGATTGATAAGCAGGAGATGTGCTCTGTGTTAGCAAAGTGAGAGAACAGACTGGACTCTTCCAAAACATTAACAAATTTCAAAACTGTGCCCATTTCCTGAAATGCTGTGACATGCTTAATGAGGCTTCATAGCTTCGTCTGACAAGGCCGGTAAGGAAACCACAAGTGTCAGCACTGCTTCTTCTGGCTGTGCAGTCAAGTCCTCAGCTCTTCCCCTTGGAGTTCAGACAAGAGGCCTCTAGCATGCTTTTGGTCTAGTGGGGTGGAGGGCAGGGTGGGCTGGGTTAGCTGCATGCCCTGTTGTCTGAGGTGACCATGATAAAGAGTGATTTTATTAATGCAAGGTCTGCTTCATTCAGCATTTTGATTGCTTTGTGTTTTTGTCTGCAGTCCCCACCCAAAGGTGCCACCATCCCCTACCGTCCCAAACCTGCCTCTGCACCTATCATTTTTGCAGGTGGCCAGGTAAGAGCAGACACCATTTTGGCTTCAGCTGGAAACCACACCGTCTTGGCCCAACCTCAGCCAGCGCCTGTTAGTTTTCAACTTTTACTCTTTCTTGCCTGGTATAGTATTGATGTGCTTTGTCTACTCCGTGCTTACAGTTTGCAGGACAGGAGAACACTGCAGTGCAAACTTTTTGGAAAGCTGTGATGACTGGTATTTTACAAAGATTTGAAATTGACTTCATAATTAAGAAAAGTTTGCCCTTCTGTGAATTGAGAGGTGTCCAGATCAGATGCCTGTTGAGTGCTTATTATAGGGCTTGTTTTTTTCACTCTTAACTTGCAGCTCCACTGGCAGTATAAGAAGTTTTGTCAATTTTCAGAGATGACCAAACATGATCATGAAAGATGTAGTTTTTCTCTCAATTTTCAAATTTTTTTGGGACCAAATGATGTGTTTTGCAGCAAAGATTTACACACACACATAATTTCTGCTGCTTGTAATCCCTGGGGACCAAGTAGCACTGGGGTTCTGAGTTTGCAGGAACTACACACATGCAAGTGTAGACCTTCCCAACTATGGCATGCACCACCCTGATTGATAACATAAGAACAGCGTTCCTGTTTCTTTTTCATGCAAGGAACTTTTGATGATTCCCCCTTCATCTTAAGCTATATCAGTCTGCCTTTAAAAACCCAGGTGCAGTGTGATTCTTCATGTCATTTGGTAATGCTCTGAAATGGGTCTGCAACATGCAACTGAGGCATAGCAGGAATTTCTCTGCCATCATCCACTGCAGGGAGAATGCAGCTTTAGTCACTGATGAGCCAGTGATGAACAGAATTGATATGTACTCTAAAAACACCATGGAAGCTCAAAGGGGACCTGCATAGCCACCAGGCTATGAGCAGTGATGGAGCAGTGAGATGTTCAACTCTAGTGGAAATTGACCCCCTAAACCCAGCCTAAGGGAAGGCAGTCATCTCTCTACTCAGGATTCACTTATGTAAAACCTCTCTGGCAGTAAGGCACCCTTACCCAGCCAAACCTTTTCCCCAAGGTGATGTCAAGGCCTCTTTTTAAGCAGTTACCCAGTTACTCACCTGCATGGTGGAATAACTGCAGGCAGGTCCCACCTGCCGTCCCATCAGCCCATCCCAGGTCGTCACCCTGTCATGGGGTGTGAGCTGCTGTGACAGCAGCCCTAGAGAAACCATGTGCCCCTCCCAGGCAATTTGGAAGTCATATGAGAAGCCAGACACGGAGTTCCTGGTAGGGCCAAGAGGGCAAGGTGGTGCTGGTATTGTTGGTATGAAAACCCATGCCACCACAACTTGCTGGTGTGTAAGGAAGCTCCTGCACCTCTCAAGCATACACCAAAATGCCATTGCTTCTGATGGGCCCTTATCACAAGCTTTCTCAAAATTTTTTTGTCTCAGAGTTTTACCTTCCACTCTGTAATGATACATTATGTTGTATATCCAGATTTTCATAACCTGGATGCAGTAGCTTTCATGTTGTTCAAACCTACCACTCTTAGTTGTCTTCAAAATAAGAAATCTGCTTCCTTAGTGACATAAGTTGAATTGAAATTTAAAATAATTTGCCAGAAATTGGCCAATGACTGCAAGTTCAGAATTATTTACTCCATATATGTAAGTTTACACTGCAGTGCTTTCCTATAAGAAATGTGTATGTATATGCAGCAGCCCATTGTACCAGTATTGTAATTGCCAGTGCCTTCAAAGACTTTGTATATGACTACTCAAAAGTATTGAAACTGCTAGAGTGCTCTGAGCAGTTGTATAAATAATTGAGAGTGTGCTATTTTCAGACATTAATAGTTCTTGTCATTTTCAGTTTTATCAGTTAAAAAAGTATTCTCACTTTACTAATGCAACCTTGTTGATGTGAGAAAGAGTGTAAGAGACAGACCTTTTCTGTGTATTTTGAATTTCTGTGTGCTCTGGCTAAGCAGACTTTTCAAGAAAATGCCTAAGCTGTGTTTAGACATTAATATGGAAAGATACTTTAACCATGTTTCATAAGTGGAAATTAACACTGAAAATAAAAACTTATCATCACTGTTAATTACATTCAACCTTTTATCTACACTATCAGAAGTTATTTTTCTATTCTAAATTACATCATGACTATCTTGAAAGGTTTTCATTTCTTTAATACTTGCATATCAAGGAACATTAGCAAAACAAAAATTTTAGTTTTCCTTAACGAATTGGGGTTCTTCAACTTTAAGTATTACTTTTAATTCTCTTGTGCTTCTTTGATACTGTATTGCATAACAAACCAAAAGGAAACTGGACTGCCCTGCTCTGCCCCTTTACCAATACTTAGCACATGCAGTGGTTATTGGAAATTTCTACCCAGTGTGCTACATTGGTGTTTAGATGATAAAACAGTTAAACACATTTTGCTTGCTTGAACATGTGCTTCCTTTAGACGCACTGATGGCAGTGGTCACCTGTTTTGGTGGACTGGAGTATTTTCTTGTGATATATAAACCCTCAGTGATGGCCATCCTCCATAGACACACATGAATATGTTTGCCCATGAGCATCCCATTGAGCCCCACACTTCTGCCTGGAAACTGCTCAGGTGCATAATGTTTGCTGGATTATGGACTGGCTTTATAACTAATTTTAAAACTAAATGAAATGTTTCCTCTCCAGAAGGGAAATTCTGCTGCAGCAGTGTGCATCATGCAGTTGAGACATTAAAGGTTTTAATATCCAAACTCCATTAAATGAATTGTTTTGATCATTTGCAGAGGATTCATTACTTTCTAAGAGGCCTTTTGTCAAATGAGCGTTTTGCAAACTAAGCTAATCAGCTCTGTTCCTGTTTATAATTCTCCCACTACAAACCTTTATGTGTTATAATTTGTCCTTCTGCTTTCTCGCCTAAGCACAAGCACCTTAAAATTTTCCTGCTATGCCATTCCTTTTAGATACAATAGAAAATCATAGACACTCTGTTGTTTGTTGTTTGTAGGCCACTACAGAAGGTTAAACAGAATCAGCAGGAGGGACAAAGGGCTGTGCTAAGTGGTGCCAGGCATGTTATTGTATCCCTCCTCACTCCCATGCCTTTTTTCTTCCCCCACTTCACTCCAGTGCTGCCAGAACTGATGCCAGAAACTACCCCTCATGCACTGACCTTGTGGTGCAGAGCAGCTGCATTTGGAGGGAAGATATTTGGCTTTTTGTGAAAGATAAGACCATCGTTCTGGGGGGCTCCATCATGCTCCTGTCTCCACACTGGCATGCTGCCCCTGTGCCCAGGCAGTGCAGGACAGGCTGCCATCCAGCACGTGTGCTCCAATATCCACTGGCATGGCAGCCTGGGGTGCACACCCTATGAGGTGCTCTAGGGCATGTGTTTGCTGGCACTCAGCATCTGTGGCAGTCAATAACCAGCCGAGGTGGCTCAGAGCTGCCTGGCATGTGGCCCTGCACACACAGGGCAGTCAGGAGCTGGATGGCAGGGCAGGGCATCCCCTGGGCAGGCTGCCCCCTCCTCACCGTGCCCCTTGCTGCTTTGGCATCAGCATCTCCCTACATGCATTGATGTCACTGGGCAGATGGAGTAGCAGGGAACAGAAGTGGCCACCCCCTGTGCTCCTTGACCCCTCAGTGTCCTCAGCTCTGCTCTCAGCAGACAGAGTTGGACTAAAGGGAGGTCCTGAGGGCCAAGGTTATCAGAACTCAGTCAGTGGCACTTGGCATCCTCTGCTTCCAAGGAGTACACAGGCAGCCTGACAGAGACCTTTCTGTTCTGTGCCAAGAGTTATCAAGCAGCACAAGACAATTAAACTTCACTCAGCGTTGAAAGTGATGCAGGTGGCATTTGCCTGAGGGGCCAGGAGAGGCATTGAGAGGCTTTTCTGATGAGAACAGGAATGCTGTTTGTCCCACCTGACTAATCTGTATCTTAACTGTGCTTGTTGTTTTCAGGCATTCACGATTCAGGGGCAGTATGCCATCCCTCATCCAGACGTGAGTCCAGCACATGTAAATTCCTCCCTTTTTGTTCCTCTCCCTCTTATTTGTTCTGGGCAGCATTTGCTTTCTACAGTTAGCAGTAAAGACATGGCCTAAGGACACCTTTCCTGAACAACACACTGTATAGCCAAGTGTTAGCTCAGCTGCATCTCTTTACCTTGTGTAATAATTGCTAGAAAGTACAATGGCCCAGGAACAAATGACAGTTATCTTGGTCTTTTTTGCATGTGATATATTTGATTTCTTTTAATATGTAATTCTACAGTAATTAGTTAATATTAACAATAGCCATTACATGTAATAACCGTAGAGATGTCATTTATAACCAGTTTGGGTTTTTTTTTTCCTCTACAGTAGATTAGAATGAATGATTAAACCTTTTTTTTTCAATATAATTTTAATTAATCCAGTTTTAGAACACGTAAGATGGTTTCTCTGCTCTGAAATAATTCCATTTGATTGGTTAGTTCTAATTTCCCATCCTGCCCTGCAGTTGACCAAGCTTCACCAGTTGGCTATGCAGCATCCCCCCTTTACTCCCCTTGGGCAGACCACCCCTGGTTTCCCTGGTACGTACCCATGACCCCCTGGGGATGTCCTTCTTCTTAACAGCTTTGTTTCCCGTGGTCATTACATCATTTTAATAATAAATGTGGTCAATGACCAGCAATCCTTCTGTTTTTATACATTAATCTCTCTTCTTCCCTCCCATACCTCTGTTACAGTTCCTTTCACCATTACTAAAACGTGCTTTGTTTGTTACTTTTATTAATCACTACTGCTTCATTTGTGCCATTGGCTAAAAGCCCTGAGTTTCTTTTGTTCAATCCTCGTAAAGTTATTACGGACCATACAGTGTGTACCAGTTGGTTACAAGTGAAGTGCTTGGGCATGCTCCTTGTCCCGTTTGGTAACGTGGGTCAGAAAGAAGCAAACATGGGAAAACAGTATGTGTTCATGGTACAGAAATACCAATTAAAGAAAGTATGGCATGCTGAAACTTGAATTCCTGCAGAGCCATATGTCCTAAGAGCATCTGCAGTCATCACTATTGGGACAAGTGCCTCACTTCCTACTGGATAATACAGATATAGCTACAAAATGCAATGGAAATTTAGTTAAGGACTGCAGATTTTTTCCATACTTAATAAAGTTGAGGCTGAATTCTTCATTCAGGAGTGAGAAGTCAGTTAACCCTGCAAATAAACATTTTTACTGTGCTTCATGGCATACATGCTTGGCATCTAAAAGCTTCACAGAACAGAAGTGCCTATGGACTGGTACATGCTTTGTATGGCAAATAACATTTTATCACATACATCAAATTCTATGAGCAACTTGTTTGGTATTGCTGTAAAATGTAAAATAAGCATATGCAACTCGTAATTCAATGTAAACATTAGTAAAATGTGAGTCACTTTTCTGTAGAGTATTTCTTTTCCATCTTTTCAAGTTGGAAATGAGTATTTTTGGCATGTCTTTAAAGATAATACAGTAAACACCAAGGAAAGAGAAAATAAGAAAAAGATACATGGCATCCAAAATATTTGTTTCTTCATGATGTATCTGATAAAATATCTACAAATAATACTAAATTGCCTTTCCTAGCTTCGTATTTTCCTTATTCTTGTCATTAACATGCTGCTCCCTAATATTTTCCTGGTTATATACATGAGATGTACATTTTCTGTAATGTTACTGTGTGTTAGAGCAGTAATTCCATTTTTCCTGAGCATTTTCCTTTTGTCCACCCAATTTACAAACAAATGTATGCAGCTTAGAGTATTTTGTCCATTTCCCTTCCAAAATTACCCTTCCCAACATTTCTTCAGCAACTAATCCTACATATAATTTCCAAATTTTCCTAGGTTAATTTCCACGTCCTTATTTTAATTTGTTATTTTTTTATTTTTCATATTTATGTATTTTGTTCTGTTAGTTGTTCATTTGACATCCACTTTAATTTTCTGTATTCTAGAACTACTGGTAGACAGGTCAAATTTAAGCCATACATTAATTTCTCAATTGATGTGTTTAGAACAAACTTTGGAAACTATTTTTAGGGGAACTCTTTCATTTTCTAGAAGCTTTTTATGACCCTATGGAATCTCGTGTGACATTTGTTGCTTTGGTGGGTTAAAGGTTAATTAAAATAAGACTCAATTAAAATTAGTCCAGCCCTCTGAGTTTTGCATCCTTTGCTTTCTGTTTCACTAGCAGTTCTCTATTTTTCTTTGCGCCTTTCTTTTCTTTTTTCTCCTCTCCTTCCTTCTGTATGTTTTCTTCTTCAAAAATTTCATTTGTTGTGTCTTGCCCTTCTTGCAAACAGCTGGCGTAACATTTTCCCTCTGTCCCCTGAATAGGACTGGATGCCACTACTCCAACCAGTTCCCATGAACTTACTATTCCCAATGATGTAAGTGGACCAATAGTCCGTATCTCTTTCTCTTCTCTCGCTCCTCTGCCACCAGAGGGGAAACCTCTCATCTCTGGCTGATCCATAAACACTAGGCCATGGAATAAACTGCACAGCCTTTACTCTGTTGGGGAGGGGGTGCTGGGGGTTAGTGAAACGCTGGATGGAAGCAGCAGTGACTGTCCCCTCTCCTGTCAGGTCTCTGGGTTAGTTGCCTGATTGTGTTAATGCTGCGGTGCTTCACCGGCTTCATTAAAGCCTGGGTGCCTGCTGCTTTCTTAGAGGAGTTCCCAAAACTCACCTCTCAGGTGGAAGGAGCATGGGTGGTCTCAGCAGAAGGGCTGAAGTGGGTGGAAGAACATGCAGCCCCATGTGTTGGGCTGGAGTCCTCTGTGTCAGGGGGTGGAGAGCTTGCACCATGACAGCTCCTGCCGTGCCAGTCCCCGCACTTGCCCAAGACAGCATTTTTCCTCAGCAGAAAAGCTACTTTGGTTATGTAAATGTCTGGTATAAAGAGTTATTTGAAAAACAAAGCCTAGAAACGCTCCCGCTTCAGCTCCTGGGCTGGCTGCAATCGACAGGCCCAGGGTCCATGAGCAACATGGTGCTGAATCTTAAAACAGCTCCTCAAAACCAACTGGTAACACTGTGCATCACATAAAAATGCCTTCCCCTATTACTCAATTTCATTGCCAACAGGGTTGGAGGTTTTTTTCAGTTTTCATTACAAATGAGTCACTTGGAAAATGAAAGTTTTCCCCTCCAGTAAAAAAAGCTTTGAAGCATGACTGGCAACACAAATAGCAATTACATTACTTAAGAGATACTTAGAATATTGTGCAAGCCTTATTAAACTCAGTGGCAATGATTTACAGTAAGAAAAGGATACAGAATAACAAGCAAAAGTGCAAGTGCTGTGATTTCATAATCTTTCTGTTACTTAGAAGATGCTCTGCTGATTTATCAGTACCTGCTTTACGACCCAATTTATTGTGTGTTGAGAATTTTATAGGAGCATCCTGTTTCATCCTTACAGGGCAAGTTTTTTAATCTCGCTTTCAGGCAGATGTTCTTGCCATCAGAGATATAAACCCAAGGTCACTCTTCTGACTTCACTTCTTTTGGGGTTCATAGCAGAGAAGGAAAAGGGAAAAGTTGGTTTTGGGTCCTGTAGTGCTGTAGAAGATTTAAAAAACCCATCAGTTTCTTATCTAGGAGGTGTGAAATGCCCTGGCTCGGCACTGTCAGTGAAAAGCAAACACATCTGTGTGTTGCTTCTCTTTGAAGATTTCTCTGGCTATGTAGTGCGTGTCTTGCTGCTGTTGCTAAAGGAGCAAAGCCAAGGCCAGAGTGGGGTTAGGCTTAGAAACAGCCTGCAGGGTCTGTGCAGGTGGTGAGAGGGAGTTCTGATGTTTGAGTGGTGTCAAGGTGTGCCTTACAGGACCGAGGGGCGTCAGTGCTGCCCAGCAGTGCTCTGTGTTGCACGCCCCGTGTTGCAGTGCCAGCACAGAGGGGAGAGCAGGCTCTCGTGCCCCATCAGGCACCAGCAGTTGCTTAGGAATTTTGCGGGGGGAACATCGTTTCCCTGTGCATTTCCCCTAGGCGTTTGCTCTGCCTGTGCCCCAGGCTGTCATAGGTGGCTGTCCTTGGGCCGCAGCAGCAAGAGGGGTACCTTCCCTGGGGTCTCCCAGTGTAACCATGCATACTGGTGTCCCATGGCCCCATCACAGCTGCAGCAGGGCTGCTCTTCAGGCAGCCTAGTGCCAAAATTTTATTTCTTTGTATCAGAAATGGTATGGCCAGACAGACTAGGGCAGTGATTGTCCCCCTGTACTCAGCACTGGTGAGGCCACACCTCAAATCCTGTGTTCAGTTTTGCACCCCTTAGTTCAAGAAAGTCACTGGAGCATGTCCAGAGAAGGGCAACGAAGCTGGTAAAAGGGCCTGATCACAAGCCCTGTGAGGAGCTGCGAAAGAAGCTGGGGCTGTGTAGCCTGGAGAAAGCAGACTCAGGAGGGACCTCATTGCTCTCCACAAATATTTGAAAGGAGGATGTAGCCACATGGGCGTCAGTCTCTTCTCCCAAGTAAGAAGTAATAGGAAAAGAGGAAGTGGCCTCTGGTTGTGCCAGAGGAGGTTTAGATTGGGTATTGGGAAAAATTTCTTCACTGAAAGGGTGGTCAGACATTGGAACAGGCTGTCCAGGGAAGTGGTGGAATCACCATCCCTGGAAGTGTTCAAAAGACAAAGGAGGGAGATCAGGGCAACAGCAGTTGTGCAGCAAAGCCTGCATGGGTAATTTGACTTTGCCTTCCCAGTAAGCATCTCCTCATCCCAGTTTTGATAGACAGGCTGTCAGTATGTGGTACAATGATTATGTATCTGGTTGAAGGTGAAGGAGGCTGCAGGCCCTGGTGTGGAGCTGCAGTGCAGCCCTGAAGCTGCCCATGGCCAGTCCCCTGCCTGCCCCAGCTCCTAGGATCCCCTGGGCTGCACGAGTCCCACAGCTTTGTTACCATATGGGCTTATTTGTGCTAAAGTCCAGCACACATGAGAACAACATGGGACTTGTGAATACCTGTATGCTTTGCAGCTACCAGAGGAGTCAATGTATATCTACATGAGCTACAACATACATTTTAAAGCCAAGATAATGATAAACACATAAAGCCAAAGCTTCAGTGAGAGTAAGGAGCCTAGTCTACAGCAAATAGATATTAGTAGCCATTTACAAATTACATAGCTTCAGATTAGAATAAATTTTCTTCATTCCCTCTGGCATTAAGGCTGTGACAGGAGTGTTTTTTTCTATTATTAATAGTTTCTGTAACAACATTATGCTGCTTTCTTCAAACAATATGCTGACAATTGAAGCTAACCTGTTGCTCAGTAACACAGATTCTGGAGAATAAGAACAAAAAAGTTTTTTACAGGAGATTAATTTTTCCACATGCTAAAAGCCAAGGCGTCCTCTCCAAATAATGATTTCAGAAGATTTGACTTTCTAGGTTTTTTCATAATTTCTGTGTAACTTCAAAAAGAGAACAGAGAGGACATTTCTCTTGGTCCCTCTCAGAAGTCTCTGTGATCCTTACCTAGTATCTCCCTTTGCTCATCAAAACTCTTATTTGGTTGCCTTCCTGTCCTTGCTGGGATCTTGTCTGTCCTTCCACTGCTGCCTAAATTACACAATATAGGTGTACTTCGTCTAAATCCCAGAATAAAGTGACATTAACAGTGGCAGGTCCTTAAAAGAACAGAAGAAATGGCATTCATGGATATAGGGGATTGGGCACAGATAACAGAGGTCTTCAGATTTCATAATTCAATCCCCCAAAATGCCCATTGAGAGTAAACAAACAAACAATAATAATACAAAAATCTGTCTCATCAAAAATTGGGCATATTTTGCACATATATGGGAAAGACAGTCAAGGATAAGTAACAGGAAAGCAACTTACCCCTCAGAAAGCACCAAGAAATTTTAACAAAGCAATAACTCTGGTAAGTAGAAACAGAAATGCCAATCCATCCAAGTTGGATATGGCATACTTGAAGAAGTGCCTTTATTTCCTCGTGGTGCCTTAAATGCACCTGCAAATGGCAAAGGGGGACCCACATGTGCAAAATGTTCTTGGAACAGCCCACAGTGATACCCAGTTCCAGCTCCATGTGATGCTCCAAGGGCGTCCATGTGGCACTGCCACTTCCACCAGCAGTCACTGGGGGACTGAGCTCTCATCTCTGCAGATCTCCCCAGTCCATTGCCTGCAGTGGGGAGAATGGGCATGAGCCAATAAGGAGAACATAAGGGCAGCATCCAGCCCTAGCTGCAACTTCAAGTAAGGCCACCCACTGCCAGCATGATAAGGGAAAAATGCACCTCACCCTTCCTACAGCCATCTTCCAGAAAAGTCCTGAGGACAAGTGCCACAAGATGCTGACTAAGTCCATCCCTGGCTCAGAAACTTTCCAGTTGTATGAAAGGATTTAAAGTCAATGGTCAGGAAAAAAGAATAATCCACACAAAATGTGCTGGGAAAGGTCCTGCAGTAGTGTAAGTCAAAGCACTCCTACAGAAGGCAAGGAATTTCTGTATTCAGCCTCAATAAATTTACCTTACTGCCAACAGCTTCCCATGTAGTAGAGAAATAATGCTCAGAGGAAAAATACTGAATTAACCAGATTCTGTCAATTAGCAATGTTTATGAGTATAGTTTTTATATTTGTATATGTTTGCACATGGCCTCATTTGTGTCTCCCCTTAATCTTAAGAAAAAAGCATTGGATTCCTCAAGTAGACCTCTCTGGATGAGCTCAAGAATCAGTAGAATGATTTTGCAGACTTAATATCAGAAGCAAAGTGAGACCCATTTATGGGACAAGGCACTGTTTAGCATTAAAAGTAATTCCCCTCAGAACCACCTACTGCTCACTTCAGGGAATGGGATGGAAACTGGTGTTGGACCCTCAATAAATTGAAGTGCACACAAATCTGTAATGACAAATACTGAGTTATAAGACCCACTAAGTAATAAGAAGGCTCATTTCTGAACATGTGCCCTCATTTTTTTTGCGAAGTCTGTGAATTACTAAAATCAAGATTTTGCATTATCCTGGCAAGGAAAGTGACATTTCCTATCATTATTATTGTTTTGTTTTTAAGAGGTACAGATATTTAAGCATGTTTTTCCAGGCCCTGCTGTAAATCTGTAAAGAACTGCAATCAAACCTTAGGAGATTATTTCTCCATATAGAGTACTATGACCCAGACTTTCAATCAAAAACCCACAAAAGAAAACAACTCAAACCTGAAGCTAAGAAAGTCTGTATCTTTCTGAAGAGTGATTGAAGAGTCTCATTCATGGTGCTTAACTAATGCAGAGGCTTTGCCAAAGCAGATGGACTTCTGTGTTGGCAGAGGAGAACCAAGGGAAACCATGTGTACCTGTGGACAGGTGTGGTCAACCACTCTGCTCCAGATAGCAGATACCAAGTTGCAAAGTTCTTGGCCCTCTTTGCAATCACAGCATTATAAGAAAAGAAAAAGGATTTTTGTACTAGTATTTAGAAAGAAAGTGATCTCCATGCCATTCCCTGTGGTAATGAATGTTTGGCAGCATTGCACTGTTATTATTAGGCTCTGTCAGTTCTTTAGCATTACAGGAAAGTAACATATATATATATATATATGTTAAATTTTTTTAGGATTTATATTTACCATTATGGAAAAAAAAAAAAAAAAAGAGAGGGACCTGAGCCAGAGATGGCATAGCATATTGGGAGAAACTGTCAACATCAAGAGTCTGGGAGGAATCCCAGCAGACTTTTGAGTCTCACCCATTAGGAGTCCAGACTCATGACTCAGTCTGGGTTGCATTGGTACCAGCAGAACTTTACTGAAGAACAGAGTAAAGCTAAGAAAAGGTGAAAAGCAGAACCTGTGTTTTACTGTGGGTTGATTTGGAGTCTTTTTGGCAAGAGGAGAAATTGAGGATGGGGGAAGACAGATGGAAGTGGTATAGAGAGTGGAAAGGGAACCATTTTTACCTGGTGCTCACAGTCCAAGAAAGAGGGTACATCAGGTGAAATTTTGAGTTGCACAAACAAAGGTGATACACACCACACACAGGCAAGCTCTGCAGGTCATTGTCATGGCCCTTGGGCAGCAAAAGAAGAAACAAGTTCAAAAAGAAATTGTCAGACACATGGACTGCGGAGCATAAAGGCAGAGATACCAGCTGCTGCTCAGGTGCCTTAGGTGGGAATTTGGGATACCAGTGGAAACTTTGTTTTATACCTCATAGTGGTTCTATCTTCTTTTTTTGCAAGGGTGGGCTAGTGCCACAGTCATAGACAGGCTGCTGGGCTAGGTGTGCATCTGATCTGAGTTGTTCCACTCATGTCTTGAGAAAGTTAAAATACATATGCATATACATGTACATATAAATTGTGTGTGTGTATGTACATATGTGTATATTATGTATATTTATAATATATGTATTCACAGAATCACAGAACAGGTCAGGTTGGAAGGGACCACAGTGGGGCATCTGGTCCAACCTCCCTGCTCAAGCAGGGTCATCCCGGAGCACAAGACACAGGATTGTGTCCAGGCAGTTCTTGAATATCTCTGGTAAGGGAAACTCCAGCCTCTCTGCCACCCACATATTAAAGAAGTTCCTCCTCATGTTGAGATGGAACTTCCTGTGCATCAGTTTCTGCTCCTTGCCTCTTGTTCTATTGCTTGGCACCATCGAGAAGAGCCTGAATCCATCCCCTTGACACCCTCCTTTCAGATAGCTCTAGACATTGATGAGGTCCCCTCTCAGTTGTCTCTTCTGGAGGCTAAACAGGCACAGATCCCTCAGCCTTTCCTTATAAGAGAGATGTTCCTGTCCCTTAATCATCTTTGTGGCAGGACCTGCTCTAGAAGCTCCATGTCTCTCTTGTCCTGAAGAGCCCAGAATTGCACACAGCACTCCAGATGTGGCCTCACTAGGGCTGAGTAGAGGACCAGGATCAGGTCCCTTGACTTGCTGGCAATGCATTCCCTAATGCACCCCAGGATGCCATTGGCCTTCTTGGCTACAAGGCCTCACTGCTGGCTCATGGGCAGCTTGTTGTCCACCAGGAGCCCCAGGCCCTTCTCAGAGCTGCTTTCCAGCGGGTTGGCTCCCGACCTGTGCTGGTGCCTGGGGTTATTCCTCCCCAGGTGCAGGACCCTGCATTTGCCTTTGTTGAATTTCAGAAAGTTCCTCTCTGCTCATCTCTCCAGCCTGTTGAGGTCCTTCTAAAGGTAGGAGTATTGGCCACTCCTCCCAGCTGTGTGTCATCTATGAACTTGCTGAGGAGGCATCTGCCCCTTCATCCAAGTCATTGATGAGTAAGTTAAACAACAGTGGGCCCAGTATTGAACCCCAAGGGACACCACTAGTGACCCACCTCCAACTAGACCCTGTGCCACTGATTATTGTATTAGTAAATATAGTATTGTACTATAGTGTATAGTAGGCTTGGTAAATCCTACAGTAGGTGTAGGTTTGGCTCCTCTCCCCCATGGGCCAGAGATAGCTGTTTGGATGCAATTTAGCATGGTTTTACCTCAAACCAAGGCTAGGCAGGTGTTTTTATGTAAGACCAAATGTCTGTGGTCTGATTGATCAAAGCTTTGTAGAGGAAAACCAGTCTCTTGAACTTCTTCAAGTGCATATCAGCTCTTGAATTTCAGATACTGCACAAATTTCAGTGTAAGTAACATGTAATGGGAAGGGCACCCCAGAGACAGCCCCAGCACTGTCTTTCCTGCATGGCAAATGGAGTAGTGTATTCTGCATGAGCTGAATGTCAGAGTGTGCTCAAGCAGCCTGTTGTCACAGCAACAAAGGATGACTTTGGAGAGCTTCAGACCAAAGGTTACCAAACCTCTCTTACAGATGCTTGCATCGCCAGTACCCTTGACTGGTCTGGACTGAATCCTCACTGTCTAACTCAGAGTCAGCTAGGAGATGGCAAATTCTTTGCACTGACACACCTGGGCTACAAGCTGGGGGTCACTGGAGGACCCCCAGCACATACAAGTGGTAGCTTCCTGAATGACCTGGCAAGTGCCTTCTCTGTGCTCTGGTTGCTCTCCTCCCCTGTGTCACCCTCACTACCTGCAGACCATGGAGGCCAGTGAGACTGAGGCGTAGGAAGTGGAGGCTTAGGGATCCCTGTGCTGCCAAAGCTGGCCAATGCAGGCACATTTGTGTGCACACAGGCTAGAGGCTTCCTGGTGAAGCTCCAGTCAGTCCTCTGCACTGGCACAGGCAGTCACACACTAAGGGTGGGGAGCTCAGCGAGGCCCTCCTGTTGTAACAGGATGGGAAATCCTGTGTGCGTTTCCTGCCACCCCATTTTTGCCCCCTCATGGTTGCTCCTCTTGTGCTTGGTGTTTGTTTCAGCTGCGTGGGTACCCACTTTGGCTTTCTGTTTGTCCCTGAGTGTGAAGCAAGGATTGCATTGGGAGGCTTTTCTTCTTTTGATAGAATGTCTGGAAAATGTGAATCTGTTTCTGGAAAGCTACTTCAAGTACTACAGTAGCAGAAAGGGGAACAGATCAGGGCCTGAAGCAGTGGGAAGGGTGGCAGGAGAAGGCAGTCTGCATCTTGACACATCCGTCTGCAAAACTGGCAACATCACCTCAGCATCAACAGACATGGAGAGCAGAGTTTCCCTTTTCTACCCATTCTGGCCATTGCTGAGCTTCTCAGCACCCGTCCCTCCTTCATACAGAACAAAAACCCCCTTCTCACCCTTACAGAAACCAGAACATCTCATCCCCAGCTGCTGGCTCCATGCCCATTTCCTCTTGGGATCTCAAAGAGCAGCATCCCAGTACACACATGCACACACACATACACACACACACACAACTCAGGATCAGTTTTACTCACGAAAGTTTTGTGAGTTTTGCCAAGTTTCTGTAAAGGAAAGCAGACAAATTTTGGTCTCTTCCTACACCTGCTTCTGCCTCACTTCCAGAGCTGTAAATCCCACTGACTTTAATCGCACAGTACCTGGCCAATCAAGAACCACACGTACCCAGGGAAGTCTGGGACTAGCAGCACACTGGAGAGGTGCAGAGATGCTCGTGGCAGCTTTGGATGGTCAGCCTGACTTCCAGCAGGTGTTCCTGGCTTGCTGCTGCCACTGGCAAGTCAGGCTGGGCTGTGCTTTGTTTTCCTCAGCACCAGAGCACGCTGTCATTTTCTGCCATGGAAGACAGCGAAATGGTCTGATACTGAGCTCATAATGACCACGTAGCAGCAGAACTGGACCTCGAGGCCACAGAGCCACAGAACCAATAGACTGCGCCAGTTGTCCCTTACAAACGGCACAGCAAAAATCTGTTTTGCTGCTGAGCTTTTCATAACCATGTTTTTAGCACTACTACAGATTGCAGTTAAGTGGTTTTTGCTTGTGTCTGCGGCACTAATCTCAGTCTTTGTCCCGCTCCAGTTAATAGGCTGCATTATTGGCAGACAAGGCAGTAAGATAAATGAAATCAGGCAGATGTCAGGAGCGCAGATCAAGATTGCTAATGCCACAGAAGGCTCCGCAGAACGACAAGTTACAATCACAGGATCCCCTGCAAACATCAGCTTAGCACAGTACCTCATTAATGCAAGGTAAGTTTGCTCTGTAAGTGATCATGCTTCTGCAAGATTGCTCTGTCTGCTCACCAGCAAATGTCTGTCCTGGATAGATCCAGAAAGTTGCTTTGCAGTGTCCATTTTGCATAGTATTACTCAATTCCTAATGGTTTGTAAAGCCTGTATCATTAGAAGCTGTGTTTGCTGTTGGTTTATATGGAAAGGAGCTTAATCTGGTGAAATTCCAGGTACATGTTGAATGATAAAAGCTGCAAAATCTGAATACTCACATTAACATCCACCTAAAATATAGGCGGATAAGTTAAATTAAATGACAGTCATAAATTGTTTAGAAGAAAATACTTTTTACAGACCCATTTTACTGTCCTGAATGGCAAATATAGTGAAACAGATTGCGAAACAGATTTAATTTACCAAGTGGAAATTGCCACTCAGAATTGGTATCAAACTGATGTTTGGTTGCTGAAGAGGCATGGGATTTATTTTTTCAGAGACAGCATCACAAATTTGTAAGAAGCATTCCCTAATGAGACAGGGTGAGACTATCAGCTTCTTGACTTCTCAGTCCCAGAATTACTGAGAGCACTGGCTGTTTAGCTAAGCCCTGATGATGACTTAAGTCTCTGACAGTTTTTATATGATTATACAGAAAAATGTTAAAGTTGATACTGCCTTTATTTGCAACTATCCAGAGAAGAAAGTGCAATGGATATAGTGCTGTCTCATAAATTACTTGCAAACAGTGGACTGAGGCATTATATTGTGGGGGAGGGGGCGTATCTGTGTATTTTATGACTTACTTTTTCTTTTATTTTCTTTTTTCCCCACAAAAATACTGTGATACGAATCAAGCTTTGTGTTTAACTATGTTTGCTGTTAAGGTAGTAACAAAGTATGTGATTTATGTGGGGACTGTAGTCATAGCAGGTCTGCAGCTTCCTATGGTCCAGCCTCCTCTCCATCACAGTTCTGTAGTGCAGCACTGCAAACTACTGTAAATGGAGTGGAGGAGAAGGATGTTTGTGCAGCTCTGTGTTAAAGCAAACAAAAATACTACCTTTTATAATTCAGTCTGAAAGCAGCTTCCTAGGGAAAGATATATTGAGGGGTGGCACTGTGAAAACTAAGATAAGCCATTTCCAGAATCTTAAAACAACCTACAGCTCTTTTGATTTATATTCTCTGTAGCAAATATAAGTCACTTCCGTAAGCCCTGTAATCAAATAAAAATGTGTTCCCTCCTTTAACCCTTAAGGATATGTTCTTCTCTTGGTGTTCAGGGATTCCCCACACATCGAGACGAGAATAGACCCCTTCATTTTTAGTTGCACAAACACCATATGGCATGCATCTGGATCTCGGAAGATAACAATTTAAGATCTTCAAGACAGCTAAAGCATGCAAATAAACTAATGTACTTATTAATGGAGTTGCAGTGAGCTGCTCACCAGAGACAGAAACTCTAGTGAACAAACCTGTTTGACTCACTTTAGAAAAGCCTGTGAACTCTCACACTTCTGTTGATTACTGTCTAATGATTCTTTTGATGGAATGGGATCTGTAAGAGGTCTTTTAACATACTTTGCAAAGAAGAAAGCTTCTCAGCAGTCATATACCATGGATACTCTATACCCTGTGAAACCAGAAACAAAATATTTTCTTCCTGTTAAATTTCTAGATAGAAGTCATTTGTTACCATTGTCTACAATAAACCATCATATATTATTATGTACCATGTGTTGAAACTGTATTTAGATGAAGTGACTTCATTTGTACATGAAGACTCTTAAAGTAATGTATAATAAATTAAGCTGTAAGGTAACATAGGAAATTAAGGTGGCTTTTTCATTTTAAAAAGTGACACTGTTCCAGATCTCTCCTTTCACAAGAGACATCCCTGTCCAGCCAGGTGCCACCACAGGAGCAGTGCTAGTGGGCAGTCACACCGGAGGAAGAACTGAGAAACTGTCAGGCCAGTGGGAGGTTTGCTCTAGCTGGGGTTTAGGTGCTCAGGCAGGTGTCTGGGGGGCAGAGCCAGGCTGCTGCTGCTGCTGCTGCTGCTGCTGGGAGCATTCCAGTGGGTCAGTCCTAGACCTGCCAAAAGTGATGCCTTCTCTTTTGAAGATGATGGCATAAAACAGCATTGGGGAACAGATGAGTACAGTACCCAGACTGCCCAAAGTATAGTCTGGTATGGGAAAATAATAATGATAAGAAGTAAAAGCCATATAAGTATTCAGCATAGGGTAGACTTTTTCTTTTTAATTCCACACAAGATCTGTCATTCACGGGAATCTGGTTTCCAGGGCCAGTATTTCTGCATAAACCAGTGTCTTTCAGCAGCATAAGATGTAAAAAACCAAAATTAATATATCCACAGTATTCCTGAAACATTCTGTGTGTATCTTTAAACTATCCTCCAACCAAAGTTGCTATCTATAGAATAACTTATCAACTTGCTTTAAGACTTTTATTGCAGTCTGGTGTTGGATATGTACATAGTATACTCTAAATTATAGATATATAAATATATTGATACAATATCAAGACAGAGATTTAAATCTTTCTGAAGTATTGTTTTGATTCTGTGTTGATTATCCGAGTGCTGACCTCTGTACAAGTAGAACGTGTCCTAGCTTGTTTGTAGTAGAACTGTCTTTTTTCTTGTAAAGCCTTCCGTCTCTTAACTGGTCTCCACTGTAGTAACTGGATTTTCATTACCCAATTCCACCTTCTAGCTTTTATTGAGAATGAACCGCAGTTTAGTTATCCAGTGTAAGACTCGACTTGGGATTATAAATGAACTGCAGCCAGCAGCACTTGCTCCTTGTCGAAGGGCAGTTTCCTAAAGGTATTTTTTTACTGCCATTTTGCTGAGAGGTTCATTCACAGAGCCAACAGGACTGCCAAAGCCACACCCAAGCTCTGTTACTTTCAACAATTTTGGGTAATGCAGGATGTGGCCTTCAGTGTGTATATATATATTCAGAAAGTGTAGGTCTTCAAAGAGACAGTGGCAAATTGGCACCATGAAATTTTGTATGAAAGCTGCCTCATCCACTTTCACATTCAATTTTGTTGCATCCACAGCTGTCTTGGGAAACTGCTGCTGCCATGGGACAGCTGATAGTTAACCTGATGAACTTTCCCCTTATGTCTTGCCCTTATATTCCCAGTAATAAATGGGAAGCAGGGCAAATTACTGCTACAGTCATACTTGTCTGAGTACACCAGAGACAGGGAGTTTGAATAGCTGCTACCAACACCAACATTTGGCCTGCTGGTGCAGGAAAAATCTCAGGCTCAAACACACACCCCCCCATATCAGTATGGATTTTTTTTGTTAAATGCATGATAGGCCAGTTTGGAGTCACTGAAGCACTGAGTCCTGCATTATCTTTCTATATGCCTCCCTCCCAGAATACTACTGAGTACTATTAAAAAATCCAACTGTATAAAAAATACAGTTTTAAAAATATACTAAGGTATCATGTATAACTCCTGCACCCGCAGCTGAGGATGTACACTGGAGTTGAATTCACTGATTCAGTGGTCTTGATGTAAATCCCTCAGTTTGAGTAGACTGCAAGTAGCCTGTGCTAACAGCACGAGGACGCTTTTCTCTCTACAAAGAACAGCTCTACTGCAGGGGTTAGAAAACCTCTGAGTTGCTCATTCATGGAGACAGATACAGACTGTGGGGTAGGAAAATAAAAACTTCACCTCCCACAAAGTAGTCTGCATTTCACGCACTCACCCTCCTCCCCTCCCAGCTCCTCACAGATGACGTCTGTGCGCCTTCCAATTTCCCAGCAAAAGCTGCCAAGGAATTAAAACTCCAAGAGCCCTCTTTCCTCAGAAAGAGAGGAGCTTGGTGCTTAAGCGTCTCCCTCTCTCCTCCATTTTCCTCTCCCCAGCTCAGACCCGCTTCAGGCATCCTTTAGACTCACCATCAGCAGCAGTGCTTTGGGAAGCTCTAGTCCAGCATCCCCATGCCCTGCCCTAGCGCTGGCTGATCGCTTGCATCCCTGCATGAACCTTTCCCTGGCTGTCAGTAGCTCGGGGACTGTTACTCTCAAAACTGTGTGTAAGTCTAAGGTGAGGAAAAGCAAGGCTCTGCCAAACCCTGTGTAGGGCAGGGTGACCATGCTCCCCTCCCAGCCTGCACACCCCAGTCTCCAGCAGGGACCAACACAAGCCCTGTGCTGGGAAGCCTCGTTGGGGCCTGGCGTGGTTTGGTAAGAAAGCAGCAGGTGCTCTGCACAGCCAGTCTGAGAGCCACAGCTGGCACTCCGCTCTGCAGGGAGGGAGCTGCTGCAGCTCCTCAGATCGCCTCAGGAGAACACCCAGGAGCCTGACAAGTTAGTGATTACCAAAAAGAAAATCCCAAACTTAATAGGAATACTCATACAACTGCAGCTAGCAAAGATCTTCTAACCCATAGACCTGTTTATGTGATAGGCTGTCATAGCTCCCAGCTGGTCACCTGCAAAATGCATCCTGAAATTAGTATTTACGTTATTTGCCAACCCAAAAGTCAGTGCACAAGCTGCAGCAAACAAACATCAAGGGGAGGATTTATCTAGGCAAACATTCTGTGGTCTGAAGAAAACAGATGTGTCCTTGGAAATACTGTCTAAAAATGTACAGTAAAGCAGGAGTGTGTGGGCCAGACTCATCTCACCTGCTGATGGGTGGAGTTAGGCTAAAGTGAGGGTGGTTTGATACCTACATCCTCCAGAGAGCCCATCGCTGGCTTGGGCTCGGAGGTCGTGTCAATGTTGAACTTCCTCGTGCTGTCAGGGTCTGTCTGAGGATGTGTATGTTGTATCCATGTAGTACCGTGTCTGTCAGCTGGTAAGCTTTTTCATGTTCACTGTAACCACTGCCACAAGCTCAGAAAGGATACCACTGCTGTGGAAGCTGGGGTGTTTTCCAGTGTTCCTTTTTACTAATTAACTTATAATTAGATTGCTGTTTTGTTGTGATATTAAAAAAAAAGTCTGGGGAAAGTACAAATTGAAGTGAACACACTGGCTAATCTGGTTTGTTTTATATGAAAAATGCACGTTGACATCACAGTGAATGAAACAAAAAACTAACTTGCTTTAAAAAAAAAAAAACACAAAAAAACCAAAAGAACAACCAAAATTTTATGCCTTAAATGGAAGCAGCAAATTGTTGCTCAGTTTCCTCTCATCCTCACAAAGTGACAAAGGGTACTATTTATGCCACAAAATTGACAAATTGAAAAAATTACCAAAACCCCCCGCGTCCCCCTTTCAAAAATACCCTGATATTGAAAAGCAAAATTCACCATATCAGTGCTGGGGAGTAAACTTCATAGTTATTTTAAGTTTTCTTTTAAGTTTTGTTTTTCCATCTTTTTGCCATTACCTGCATTCCTTAGATTTCCTTTTTTCATGCGTAAAATGAACTAGCAACCCCCCCCCCTTTATTTTT
>VXBX01000254.1:468192-490159 GCA_013400415.1 Scytalopus superciliaris | reverse complement strand
TTCCCCCTCCCCCCCGTCTGTCCCCCTCCTCCACCGATCTAATCCTGCCCTTTCGTGGTTGCTGTCCTTCCTTCCCTCCTTCTCTCCCTCCCTCCTCCTCCTCCTCCCGGCCCCACCGCCCTGGCTGAACCCTCCCAACCTGTTTGTTCCTCTTCCTCTCTTCGTTTGCAGCTTAGAGATGGCTAAAGTCAGCACCCAGACCGCTTCCGTCACGACCCCTGTTGACCTCAACATGAACCTCTCTCAGTCTGCCACCCCTACCTCCACCCCCACCTCCATGGCCGTGCTGGCGGCCGCCTCCGCCGTTACCGTCAGTACCCCCCCTCCCCTACCAACTCTGCCAACCACCCACTATGCCGTTCCTGTCTCCAGTCTGCTTGGCATGAAAACTATCCCNCCTCTCTCCTCCATTTTCCTCTCCCCAGCTCAGACCCGCTTCAGGCATCCTTTAGACTCACCATCAGCAGCAGTGCTTTGGGAAGCTCTAGTCCAGCATCCCCATGCCCTGCCCTAGCGCTGGCTGATCGCTTGCATCCCTGCATGAACCTTTCCCTGGCTGTCAGTAGCTCGGGGACTGTTACTCTCAAAACTGTGTGTAAGTCTAAGGTGAGGAAAAGCAAGGCTCTGCCAAACCCTGTGTAGGGCAGGGTGACCATGCTCCCCTCCCAGCCTGCACACCCCAGTCTCCAGCAGGGACCAACACAAGCCCTGTGCTGGGAAGCCTCGTTGGGGCCTGGCGTGGTTTGGTAAGAAAGCAGCAGGTGCTCTGCACAGCCAGTCTGAGAGCCACAGCTGGCACTCCGCTCTGCAGGGAGGGAGCTGCTGCAGCTCCTCAGATCGCCTCAGGAGAACACCCAGGAGCCTGACAAGTTAGTGATTACCAAAAAGAAAATCCCAAACTTAATAGGAATACTCATACAACTGCAGCTAGCAAAGATCTTCTAACCCATAGACCTGTTTATGTGATAGGCTGTCATAGCTCCCAGCTGGTCACCTGCAAAATGCATCCTGAAATTAGTATTTACGTTATTTGCCAACCCAAAAGTCAGTGCACAAGCTGCAGCAAACAAACATCAAGGGGAGGATTTATCTAGGCAAACATTCTGTGGTCTGAAGAAAACAGATGTGTCCTTGGAAATACTGTCTAAAAATGTACAGTAAAGCAGGAGTGTGTGGGCCAGACTCATCTCACCTGCTGATGGGTGGAGTTAGGCTAAAGTGAGGGTGGTTTGATACCTACATCCTCCAGAGAGCCCATCGCTGGCTTGGGCTCGGAGGTCGTGTCAATGTTGAACTTCCTCGTGCTGTCAGGGTCTGTCTGAGGATGTGTATGTTGTATCCATGTAGTACCGTGTCTGTCAGCTGGTAAGCTTTTTCATGTTCACTGTAACCACTGCCACAAGCTCAGAAAGGATACCACTGCTGTGGAAGCTGGGGTGTTTTCCAGTGTTCCTTTTTACTAATTAACTTATAATTAGATTGCTGTTTTGTTGTGATATTAAAAAAAAAGTCTGGGGAAAGTACAAATTGAAGTGAACACACTGGCTAATCTGGTTTGTTTTATATGAAAAATGCACGTTGACATCACAGTGAATGAAACAAAAAACTAACTTGCTTTAAAAAAAAAAAAACACAAAAAAACCAAAAGAACAACCAAAATTTTATGCCTTAAATGGAAGCAGCAAATTGTTGCTCAGTTTCCTCTCATCCTCACAAAGTGACAAAGGGTACTATTTATGCCACAAAATTGACAAATTGAAAAAATTACCAAAACCCCCCGCGTCCCCCTTTCAAAAATACCCTGATATTGAAAAGCAAAATTCACCATATCAGTGCTGGGGAGTAAACTTCATAGTTATTTTAAGTTTTCTTTTAAGTTTTGTTTTTCCATCTTTTTGCCATTACCTGCATTCCTTAGATTTCCTTTTTTCATGCGTAAAATGAACTAGCAACCCCCCCCCTCTTTTTTTTTTCCTGTTCCAAAAGAACTTTTAGAGTCTCAGTAATGTTTTCACCACCGAATCATGGAAAACCCTTTTGTTATTTCTCTTCTTTAACACATAACATGTTCCTCCTTTGACCCTCATTTTCCCTTTTTTTCTCTCTCTCCCCCTTCTCCCTCCCACTCGTCTGTCCCCCTCCTCCACCGATCTAATCCTGCCCTTTCGTGGTTGCTGTCCTTCCTTCCCTCCTTCTCTCCCTCCCTCCTCCTCCTCCTCCCGGCCCCACCGCCCTGGCTGAACCCTCCCAACCTGTTTGTTCCTCTTCCTCTCTTCGTTTGCAGCTTAGAGATGGCTAAAGTCAGCACCCAGACCGCTTCCGTCACGACCCCTGTTGACCTCAACATGAACCTCTCTCAGTCTGCCACCCCTACCTCCACCCCCACCTCCATGGCCGTGCTGGCGGCCGCCTCCGCCGTTACCGTCAGTACCCCCCCTCCCCTACCAACTCTGCCAACCACCCACTATGCCGTTCCTGTCTCCAGTCTGCTTGGCATGAAAACTGTCCCACTCCTGGCACTAAATGCCGCGGCCGCCGCGGGGGCCACGGGGAGTTTGTCCGCTTACACTGCCAAAATTCCTTCGACGAGCGGGGTTAAGAAATCTGACCGCCAGAAGTTTGCTCCATATTGAAGGGATGAGACACACAATGCAAGCTTTGCCAGCTCTACCAAGAGTCTGTGGTAGATCCTAGTTATCAAGGAAACAATACGGCATCTTTTATTTTCTGTTAAATTGCTAGTGTTAACTGTTGCGGACTCAAGTCGTCTTCCGCTCTCCATAACAACTAACACCCAGGCACCACTTACCAACTAGTTCCAACAGCGAGCAGGCACCAGCCCAGGCTCCTTTTCCCCCAGCACTGCCCCTCCAGCAGGGCTGCAGCCAGGGCTGGCCCTCCAGCAGCCCCACAACAAGGCAGGGTTGCCCCCACCCCAGCAGGGAGAAGGGTGAAGGGACAGACATAAATGAGGCAAAGTTTCGACAGCCGGGTCCTGCCCCTCCAGTACTGCCTGGCATATGAATACACTTATTCGCAGGGATCTCTCCCAACTCCAGAGCAATTCCTCATGGCAAACTGACACCTCTGATGAATTTTTCTATTGCTAGAACCTGCAAATCGGGCACTTCTGATGATTGCTAGCACCCCTGAAACCCCGGGGGAAGTGCTGCTGGCCCCCTCTGTTGTTCTGCTGCTCCCAATAGGCCTGGAGAGCCCCGTCCCCCTGCCCTGACACCTGCCTGCAAGCAGGAGATGGAGGGTACAAACTGCCCCATCTCAGGTGCTTCTGTGTACAACAAAGGAAGCTTTCTGGTCTGAGAAAAACCGCTACATTAAAATGATTGGAAAAGAACAAGGAAAAAAAAGTATTAGGCACCTGTGCCCTGCCTTTCCACTTCAGTCTTTTAAGGGTGCAGTGATTTTTCTCTGCTTTGGAAAACCATAATTTTAAGAACTCTGCTTTAGGGAGGGAGAGAGGGGAGAGGGAGGGAGAACAGGCTCTTCCTTTTGCACTCAGATGATTTATATATACCAACAAAGTACTTAATTCTGTAAGTACTTAAGAGCAAGTACAAATCAGATACGCATTCACTGTTCTGGTATCTCCCCCACTTTTTGTTAGATTTCTGTAGAAAAGACATCCATGTCTAACTCGTCACCAGTCATGCAGTCAGGTTGCACTGTAATCATGACAAAGATGTAGCACTTATCAAAGGTCATTCCAAGGTTCCTGCCTGGACAGATGCCATCCCTTTAACAAGAACTTAAGGATGCTCAGATTCCAGACACCTAATTGCAGCCCAAGCGAAGAGAGCTGGCGGATGGAGTGGCTGGTTGCTAGCTGTTGGAACTAGTTCTTAACTGCATTTTCTGTTTGTCCATCCACCTTCTTTTTAATTTCTGTTGCATAACTCAGTAATGCAATATTGTTTTCCTCACCACTTCCAAATCCAAAATCCCAATAGCCCGCCATGCTCATCCACTTTGCACTCCTTGGACACAAAGCTTTAACAATTGAACTGTATTCAGTGCATTTTAATATAAACTAAAAACACAATGCAAATGCAATACTTTTTAAAACGTGGTATTTCAGAGTGTGTTATTGTATAGGGCTAAGTACTATCTTAATATTTTGTGTCATTTCTGTACTCTGTGGGCTTTTCTTCACCTTAGCATCTTTGCACTAAGTTTTGTCACTGTAACCATTTGTAGAACTGCCATTGTTACAGTTTGCACTTATCCAAATGGGGGTTTTGGTTGGTTTTGTTGGGGTTTTTTTTGTTTATTTTGGGCCTTTTTTCAGTTGTTTTTTCTTCTTTTTTTTTTTTCCCTGGTTGTATATAATGAAGGAAAAACTGGAAATAATTTCAAGGTACCACAGCTATTTAAAAGCTCTAGAAAACTGCTGTAAAACTGTTCTGGACTATTGTAACTGTTTCAATAATTGACATTTAAGGAAAAAAAACAAAAAGCCACCAATCTCTGTGTCAGAAAACTTGCCTGCATTGAAATGCTGTTCTATGCTGGTTGTACTCAAGTGGTATTTTTTTAATAGTGAGAAGATTTTTTTTCTTTTTTTTTTACCTTTTTTTTTTTTTTTTTTTTTTTCCTTTTTTTTTTTTTTTTATTTTTTGTTTTTTTTTTTTCCCTCATTTTTGTTCCTACATTTTAGGCTGTCTTCAGAAGTTACTGGCCTGGGGGCTCTGTAATGTATCTCATCATGCCCTAGTGCATTAGCCACCAGACAGGACTTTTCCAAAGCCCCATGAGACAATGCTTTCTATGGACTAATCTACAGAGGAGTTTCTGCCATTTCTAACTTTCTTATTATTCTGAGACATCAAAAGGAAATACTTCTTTACTCTTTAAGCAACTGTGCTTCCTAACTCTTGTGTTGCTTTCATTACTGTTCCAGTTTTAACACTGTTGTGGCTCATACCATAAAGCAAAGACAAGTTATTTTTGGGGGTTAATTTTTATGGATGTTCATGCTTTGGCTAATCTGTATAAAAGCATGGGCCGTTAGTGTTCTAAGCCACTGTATTCAGCTAGAGACTCAACAGTAAATTAAATGAGACGTTTTTATAAATAAATTTTTTTCCTGATTTAAAAAAAAAAAAAAAGACGTGGTAGCTTTGTGCATACAACTGTTGTGTTGTTTAAACTTTGTTCTTTGTAACCGAGTTGCTAATTTGTCATTTAAGAAGCACTATTTTATGGATTGTCAAACTAAGATCACAGACAAATTGCTTGTTTTCATTAATGATTAAAGGTTTCATATCATCATGCTTAAGGTCCCACTGCTCATTGGGAAAGAGTGTAACACCCGTGCAATACTGGCAACCTTAGAAAGGATATTAGCCCGTTGTCAGGGATGATGAGGCTTTTTGGGAGTAGATGGAGCCAGATCGTGTAGTTAGTAGGGTAAGCAGTATTTCTGTAAAGCATTACTTGGGTTTTAACAAGCTGTTCTTCGAGAACTTCTCACACTGCATAGGAAAGACAAATTTGGTTCCTTGTTACAAGCAGCCACTGGTGTGTATCTCTGCTGTTTTCCCAAACTGATTTATAGATCAGATACAGGGGAAAGAGAAACAAGAACAAAAGAATGAACTGGGTACTGAGTACAGTATTGCTAAGACTCTTCGTACTTTCCCATTCCCAGCAGCACTGTCTAGTGATGAGTCTTCTAGACAGCACTTCCCACCCTGCCAGGAAACTAGCCCAGCAGCTGGGAGGAGCATGGCAATTTGCATTAAAAGAGGGAGAATGGAGAGCTGAGCAGGCCAGGAGACTGTCCCATTCTGCCCCAGCAGGTCAGCTCCTCCTTTGGATCTGCTGAAGCACTGCAGTCACAGCCTGGAGTTCTCTCTTCACACACATGCAAAAGCAGCTGGCCCCAAGCTGCTGCTGCAATCCAGCACCTCTGTGCCCACCTTTGCTCTTAGGGCACTGGCAGCACTTTGACATTTCCTGCTCTGTCCTCATGAGAAAGCAGTTTCCTGGCAGTGCAAGTGAGTGGCATCCTTAATGCTGTGAGCCTGATTCTACAACCTCCATCCCTACGCTATTAAGGTCTCTACTTGTCTCTGGGAATTAGTTTGGGGTCCCACGTCCCCTCCCTGCCCCAGCTGAGCTTGTGGGACATAGCATTATTCTTTTCCATGGTCTCCAGGGTGCAGCTCTGAAATGTCTGGGTCTTGAGTCTGAGCCTGGAACTATGATATGACCAAGATGTGCATACAGACTTGGAGACCTGTAGAAGTCAACAGCTTTTTCAATACAGATGCAGCCACAGAACAATTCTTGACAACAAAAGCTGCTGAGGAAGATTACAGAATTGCACCACAGCACCCAGGAAGCCTTACCCAATGCTGACAATTAGCTATGCCAACCCTTAGGTTAGAAGAACTACAGGCTGTAGCACTAACCTTAATTAAAATACTCTGTTACTTAAAATATATTTATATTACTTAAAATATATTTAACTTCTTATTCTTGAAAGGAGAGCTGAAGTTGCTTTCACAGCAGAGACCTCCACAGTCTTCTATTTCCTCAAGAGCAAAAGCTTTTTCTATGGCTAGCCTGGCTAGTGTAAATGAACAAAAAAGAGAACATTATTGCAGCTCAACACTAAGTAGGTCAAGACTTTGCTTTCCCAGTAAAGCTGCCAGGCAAAGGGCAGCAGCAGCTCAGTCGTGTATAGTATCTTTCACATTAATAATTCACTTGTGCCTTGCAGAAGTGGCTAGAAAAGACTGATATTTAAACAAACTAGTGCAGGGGCACGTTTGTGTGTGGAATGAGGAGAGGTAAAATAAAGACACATGGACAAAGGAAGGAAAAGAAGTCTTTTGAAAAGTTTTTTACAAAAAAATACAGGCAGAAGTGTGATCAAATCTAGGCTCATTTTAATTTCTTTCTTTTAATTGGAAGATATTTCTGAATGGCAAGAAAAAAACTCCTGAATATCTTTAATATACAAAACAGGCAAATAAAACACAAGAAGGCATGTCTAGAGGGGAAAAAAAAATGAAAAAAATAATACTGCCCAAGATAGAAATCTAAACCACTCATGCCAAATGCAGATAAGGGGAAACATGTACCCGATGTGAAAAGGTCACTGCCCACACAACTATGAATTTCCAGATGAAAGACAGCACAAGTTCTGCAGCTTTTGCATCATCAAATCAGTATTAGCTTTCTGGAAACATCTCAAATGAATTCAAGCAGCTCTGTTGTGTTTCTCGAGTGAAAAAAATCTGCAGTTGGCTGGTACAGTCAACCAGAAGGAAAACAAAGAAAGTTAGTTCATTCCTAATGCAGAGTGCTTTCTGTTCTTGGGCATAGCCAGAGGGAATCTATGGGCCCCAAGGCTCATATTTGAGTCAGTCAAGGCTCCTAGGAAGCTACCAGCAAAAATCTCACTGGTGCCATCAATGCAGGCACCTGTAAGTGCCTCAGCCCTCACAAGGTGGGCAAGATGGTGTTTGTCGTGGTTCACAAGACAGTTTTAAAGCATGTGCTGACTCTTCCCACCAGGCAGAAATGGAAACGTTGTTGAGTTCATTTTTAAATACCCAACACCATGAAAAAAAGTGCTTCTCTGAGATGGAGAAGATCCAAATCCAGTTTCTTCCACAGCCTCAATAGCAGCTGAATGTATTTCAGCGTCATTTATGTACATGGAATAGGACTGTCCCCTTCTCGGGTGAGTGCCATGATTCTCTAATAAGGAAGTCACATACACTCACTAAGCCAGTCACTTTACAGTGGCACAGCTTCTACAGGAAAGACTGGAATTGTTAGGCTGTTCAACTAGGTCACACAAAGTGGATGTTCAAAGGGCAGCATTGAAAGGAGGGATCAGGAACAGAGGTCTCTTGTATCCTCTGTAACTGCTGTAACCACCAATTGTGCAAGGCATTAGTCCCACCATTGTATTTTTGGAAGAAAGACCTGGTTTAGATGTCTACACAAAGGAATTGCTCGCATTTCTTTTCCCAGCTATCAGGCCAGGATAGTTGTAACTGAAGTGATGAACAGAAGATCAGACGAAGACAGATACTGAGAAATTGCTTCACACCTGAAACTTCCAACTCTTGGCCTGAGCAGCACTTTCTAGGAATACAAGTATACACTGCCCTTCTTGGTACTGAAGTGTGCTTGATTAATTCCTTGGTTCTAGGAAAGAATGCAGTAATGTTGACTAAATCAGTTTCTGCGTTAGTGCATATGTGCTGTCACTACAGACGGGCATGTGTCTTAAGACAGTAACTGAAATGAAAGAGAAGTGTCAGACTCATTTGACGGTACCTAACAAAAGGGAATTTCTTAAACATTATGGTCTCTAATGACAGCAACAACGTGATTCCTGCAGGCTGAATGTCTGATTTTCTAGTGCTAGCTTTCTGTATTATAAGGCAAGAAGTATTTTTAAGTGCTGAAAATATTTGAATAATATGCCTTCTCATTAGAGCTATTTCTAGCTCAGTGTTTTTAAGATGATAATTTGCAGAGAATCTAATTATAGTGGCATGAAATAAGCAAAATTTGTCTCTCCTCAAATTGAATTTATTGGCAGGGGGCTGGCCAAATCTAATATTAGTGTTCTTTTTAATCAGTATTTGCAATTCTGAAGCAAATCTTAAAATTAAATGCTGCAGTAGAAGAGTAACAATCATCTTAGCAAATGAGAACATAGTTTGGTTTATTGTTATCTGTGTTTGGTTGTTTTTGCATGGTTGCTTTTGGCCTCCTCTCTACCAAATACAAACCTTTTTCCACATCTAATTCCAAGTCATGACAGCAGCAGCTTATTTCTTCCAGAGCAGGAGAGAAGGTAGCACACCCACTACCATTTGTGTCCGACTGCACCTGCCAGCCAAGAGCTGACCACGAGCAGCTGTGGCTGTGGTAGCTGCTCCTGGAGAGCTGCCATTTGGAACTCCATTTCAAACATGCATGCACCTACAGGCACACACAGTCTGGCCCTGGAAATCACTTACCAGTTTCAAAACCAGCTGGGGAGTCTCAACTACTTTTTGGTGGCATGAAATTCCACAGTTCTTAAATTTGGGCAACATTCTCAATTATTATTATCAACAAATAAGGATTACAAATATTAAGTCTTTCCTCTTAATTCTGATTCTTCAGTTTTCTGAAAGACCTGGAGTTCAGAGAATTAAAATAGTCTTCTCAATTCCAATTAAAATTTTGTTTTTAATAGTGGCTAGTTATTAGGACTACTTTCATCTCTATTGTTTGAAAATAGAATTCAGGAAAGTAAAGTGAGAAAGAAATTAAGGAAGTAAACATTTATAAAAACATTTTCTCTGATTAATAATCAATCATAGCTCATCAGAAGTACACAGAATTGTTTTCTAAAGCTGATGACATATTTAGATTTTAAACTAACTATGCTTATGTTTTTCTAAGACAAAGGAGATTATTTACCTTGATAAATTAGCTTGACTACCGAGTAAGGTTAGGGTGTTTCCCTCTTCTCCCTTACAGCCATGGCATTTCCATTGCTGAAAAGCAGGATAATTTCCTGCCTTCTTGACACAACGGCACATGCGTATCAGTGGTCACAAAGGGCAAAGTCACTCCCATCATCTTCACAAAGCTCTCCAAAAGCTTTGTTCCAAATGCTGAAGAAATGTACAGTTGTACACAGTAAGCTGTATAGAACTTGGATACAACACTACCTGTAGATCTCCCAGATTCCTCCAAGAAAAAGAGCACCAGCTCCTAAACAGGAAACAACCAAGAGGGGCCAATGCTGTCACTTCCCCAGTAATGTGTACACCCACTGGCCAGTCCATCATCTTTACTCTTTCAACAAGTTATGCAAGGATAATGAATAGAATGATGAGTGATCTGGTGTTTATTCCTGCCATCGCTTCGTTATACTAACAATGGGCTGCACTGCTTTGGATTTCAATGTACAATTTCCCTGCACTGTAACTAAACTTCCTTGTTACCACAAGATACATCTAAAGATGAGGGCAACTGAACTAAAACAGCTGAGCTATTTTAATGTTCAGTTCATTTCCTGTTCATCTGCAGCTGAAACCATGATTTGAAGGTTCATGTACAAAATTACATGTGTAAAATTACAGAAAAATGTACTGAATAGACGTCTAGGTTATAAACTCAGAGATTAACATTTTTATACTGTCAAAACGTGTGCCCATGATGCTCAGTGTAACCTGCCATTAATCACATCTGTTTCTCTGATGCTAAGCCAAATGCAGAGTGGTTCTAAAGTTCAGTGTTAACAAGCTAGGATTCTTTGATGAGTAGGTCACTGAAAAGCAAGGATAAATAGAACAATTAGAAACTTAACTTAGCTCTTCTCAGAGGGAAACTGGGGGTTGTCTTCCATTTTGTTTTTAAAAAACCTGTCCATCTGTTAAGACAATACCACCCTCCCTCTCAGCTGAAAGTTGTCTTTACAGTCACAAATAGGTCTAGAGATCTTTCACTGGAGCGTGACAGGCACCTTAAACATTGATATTCAAATGTTTCACTCTGTAAAAGGAAATTTTATTTCAGTTTTGGTCCAGCTAAGTTTCCTCCAACTTGTCCAAACACTCATTATTTATTTCAATATTCTCTGAACGCTTATGCTGTATGTCAGTACTTGCCAAATGTTGCTATTTTAACAACAGTACTTATTCATGTAAGACTGTGGTGTTTCATTAAACATTGTAGGAGCAACAGCTACTTATGTATGGTTATTAAATCAACTAAAACCCAAGGGCTGTAGTCTAGCACATGTGAGCAGGAATAAATGGATGCAATAAACTGCTAAGGACCATTGCTTGAATTTTGACAGCTTTATAAATATGAAGAGCTGAACCCAAGCATTATGGCAATCAGGAGTGATAGAAAAGCATCTCTATCACTACACAGAAAGGGCTCCCACCATATAAAATCTTTCCTCCAAAACAGGCAAATCAAACATCTAACTTTAGTTTTAATCTTTATTGCTTGGTTCATAAACATCTCTGATACAAGTAACCAGAATGCTCTCATAAGAGTAAAGCTTGTTTTCTCCCTTTAAAATCCAGTTTTGAAATTAGAATTTTAAAGGAAAATGTTAACCTGTTCATTTACAACTTTACTTTTTGATATAAATCAAGCCACACATCTCTCATATTTCTTCCAAGTCCTCAGCAAGTTTGAAATATTTTAGGATTTGCTTCATTAAAAAAATAAACCCCAGACACTTACCAAAGCTCAAGGTAGTTCTGCTTTCCATGTCCCATTCTTGTCAAGTTTGCAGGTTCTTGATTTTACTTCATCTGTGTTTATCAGAACAGAAATGGATTTTAGATGCTCTCTGTGCCTAAGATAATATTTGAAGAATATTTCTAGTATTTACAGCTAAAGAAATTATTTTACCTCCTCAGTTTCCAGTGCAGTACCTTCCTCTCTATCATTGTACCACCCTTTCATTTAGTTATGCAGATGTGTAACCACTGTATTCTCATCCCTCTGGTTCAAGAAATGTGAGGTGTGCTACATGACAGCTGCACTAAGCAAAACAGGATACTACAAAGAAAAATATTCAGCACTGCCTGTGGCACATCACAGAGTACAGACTGTGGAGAAGCTGTAGTTCAGCATTTCTGAGCTTAGTCCTTATATACACAGAGAAACCATAACAGATTCTGAAAAAAATGTACATATTTTATTGGGAGCTGGGGCAATGGACAGCAGAGCACTTAAAAATTTTAAGAAAACATAAATGTATAATATTTTCCTTCCCCTAACCCCCCATTCTGGAAAAACTCCATAGACTATGCAAGTCCTTTACTTGTATACACAGTAAGCCAAGTCTCAAAACTACCAAATATAGCTAATGCTTCAGAGATTCCTTATAGACTTATGAATCCCACTAAAATACTTCTGGTAAGAAACCAATAATTTTAATAGGAGAGGCGCATTCAATATTGTAAAACATTTGCAATGTACAGTTTTTACAACAAGTAATACACCACTTAGATCTACAAAGGTTATTTTTCTAAATGCTTGCCTCCCTAGCATCTCACAATCCTCTTTAAATAAATATTTAACAAAAGTGTCTCACTTTTACCAATGGATGTAACATCACAGGTAAAAATAGTATCAACCATGTTGCAAAAATGCTACAACAAAGCTCCTTTCACCCGCCAGTCTTGAGACAGCAAATCCTGCAGTTCTTCTTCATCTTCACTACCAATATCCTCATCCTCTTTCTCCTGTGTTGCTCTTAATCTCATGGCTTCCTTTAACTTCTCCTTCATCTCCTCCTGGCGGTTACGCAGAAGCTCAACACGGCGATAACATTCACTGTTGGAAAGCAAACCACCTATTAACACTCGTGGCCTTTCCACATTAATCCACATCTACAGTGCTGGATTTTGGTTCTCCAGCTTTAGATAAAGAAGCTTTACAGCTTCCCATCTATTAAAAAAATAAGCTTCCAAAATGCTAGTGCACCTTCTCTGTGTTTGTCAGGTGGAAACAGACCAGAGGAGAGGAGAGGTGTGGTCAATTCTCTAGCAATGAGATCTGGCCCAAATATTTGCAATACCACCACAAATAATTTTTTAAAAAGCACAGAACCAATATCTACTTCCACACAAGAAGAGACACCATTCTTTGCTCCTCTTATGGCTTTCAGATGTGGTAGGAGGGTGAGACATCAACTGGCTATCAATTTTGGTGACTTAGTGGTGGCATCTCTGAAAGTAAAAAAACAGCACAGGTGTTCACATTCTTCATCTGCTTTCCTGTGTGCTATAACAGAACTTCTTAAGTAAACATACTTAAGTAAACAAGTTTCAGTTTTCCATTTACTTAAAAAGTTCTGTCTTGAAGTATGTTTTACAACAATTCTTCTAGCCATTTTAAACAGGATATTTTTTGGAAAATGCTGACTAGTACCAGCCTGATTGAAATAGATCTTTTCATGGCATGAAAGGGGCAGAGTCAAGAAGGAAAGATTACAATCTAGCTCTTGTTTCCCCTTGTATACCTGCAATACCATTACTTACAGGCAGTCACAGCTGAAGATTTGAAGGCTAAGGAAAACATGAATGTCCCTGGAATTAACTTGATTTTCAATTTAATTTGAAATAGCCTGCATTTAAATACACTCAGAAGACAAAGCTACAGAAAGTCTTTGAAAAATCTATTTGGAACCTTTATTTGGGGAAAAATAATTATGGTAACAAAGCTGAAATTTCTCTACAAATTTCTGAATTTGGTTCTTCGAACTATAGCAGCCTTAGCTACTGCAAAAAATGAATCCTCAAAGAAAGGCAGGTTTGACTCAAACCCTCTTCAGAATTACATGAACATTGTTAAAAGACATTCCTCTAATGCCAAAGCTCAGTTTGAACCCAGTGCTATTGTTATTATATGCTGATTATGTGTAGCATGTAAATCTGCCCAGATGTCTTAACTGTTGCTTTAATTTTAGTGTCTTCTTTTTGTTGCAAGGTTCATGAAAATCAGAATTCATCTTTTTCTTTTCAGTCACTACCATTGCCATTATCACTATTAATCAATGTGTTAAGCTATGTGATAATGGAAACAAACTGTTCCACAAAACTCTATTTCAGGGTACTTGAGTTTAAACTAATGCTTATCCAACCACACACCTACCAATTCAAAACAAAGCAAACCACTTCAACATAACCTTTAAACTTTTACTAGAAACAAGAAAAGTTTGTCACAGAATAGGACATTTCCAGTACAGCAAATTTAAAAAAAAAAAATGGTCACATAAATTCTACATCAATCAGAATTCCCAAAGAAATACAAATTAAGACATTTGACAGGGGAAGGGGGGACAGTTTGTTTGAAGAATTTGCGTTCTGTACTTTCAGTGATACCAGTGTTCTCTCTTTGGACAAAGTTACGTAACTTTGCACCAAAATTCATGTCGTTATTAGGTATCATTCTGCAATTTGAGGGAGTCTGTCCTTCAGATATTCAGGTGATTAAAAGGTAGCATCATAGATTAAAAATGTTCTTATCACTCTAATCAAGTAGCAATCCACTACTGCTGGAGAACAGAGAGTTTGAGGAAAAATTGATCTACTTACATCTGCTCATCAATTTCTCCAATCTGGCGATCTAGTCGTCCCTCCTCATCATCTTCTGCCACTATTGCTTCTGAAATCTAAACCAGAAAAGCACTAAGAAAATTCACTTTCATCCTGAATTCCACTTTTGTTCCTTTATGATGTCTGTCTTCCCCTCCTCCCCTCTACCTCAAGTTAGTGTCAATCTCCTACATGTATATTCCCACCTTCACAAGGGCAAATATTAAAAAAAAAAGAATGGTTTGGTTTAATTTGAAATGGAAATGTTTTTTTCTTAAAAGCAAAAATAGTTTGGCTGCTTTGGGGTTAATCTTTTGAATTTTTTTCAATACACTATGATTTGAAACTGAGCATAAACAAACTACATACATCCAAAGTCTGAGGTTGAAACAGGAGCTATATCCCAATGCCTGGGACTTAATTACACACACTTATTGAGCATATTGCTTAAATATTCCCGCTAGATCCCGAAGTATTTCTAACCTGTTATTTTTTTCAGCATATACTTTCTCAAATCTGAATGTCTGGGAGATGCTATGCAATCAATGGTCCACGCATAACTGAGAAGATTCCTCCTAAGCTGAAGAATTAACTGAATGGCTTATGCTAGCAAAATGTATCCACCACTGCTTTTGTATGAACATTCGCTCTGTTTATAGTGCTGACTGCTTTAAAATGAGCAATGATAAATTTTTCTGCACCACTTTTCTTAGCAGTTAACAGATGAGTAATTATTTACAATTAAAATAATTTTAAAAATAGCAAATACTCTAGGGGAAGACTGAGAACACCAGGTATCTTTAGTACAGTTTTATATTGTACAAAAGGGCAAATAAAAAACTGCTGTGGGAAGACTTTCCATGCAATGCTCAACAGTAAAAAATGGAAGTACAGAAAAACTGTGGCCAATTTATGTGTCTCACACACAAACTCTTTTGTCACTTTCCCAAATTTTGGGGTTTCTTTCCAGTACATTTAAATTAACCATGAAACCCAGGTTACCTACACTTTATAGATACTTTTTGAAAAAGACAGACGAATGGGTCTGTTTTGTTCTGTGTTTTTAAAGGTTAAAATATATCTCTAGATCTAAAGAAGAGCTCACAATTGTGTTCTGTTTGTATACAGGACACTGATCTGAGGTATATGCTATCTAAATAATATTTAAATAAAATACAGTTTAACAAATGTAACTAGATACACACTGATGACTAGATCCTGATCAAAAGTTTTTCAACTTAATTTCCTTTAAGTGGAATACAGAAGGACCCCTTTGCTCATTTATAAAGTGCATTTAACCACACACTGCATTGAAAGAAACAGCTGACAAATGCAGATGTCAGTCCTTCTGCAGAGCTGCATGAAACTGTTGTTTTCCTTATTGTGTATAGTATTTAGAATCAATAAAAATAGATTCCATTACTTACTGTGTTGACCTGTCGCATTGCCTTTTGAAATTCATCCCATTCTTTGTCCATCTGATCCTTTGGAGCATCAACTTTTCTCACCTAAGGAACATGAAAATTTTTAAGTTAACAATTTATGTCTAGTGACTCTTTGGGGCACTGTAAAAAATCGGGAGAAACAGGAAAACTTACGCTGTGTTATCAGAAAAGTCTGGTCAATGTACTTCAGCTTAAGTAATGTATACGAGTAGGAGAGTGTACCTGCACAATGGTTTTGGAGGAAAAATCTGATTCTACTCCTGGATTAAAACAACATCCATGACTGTAGCATTAAAGAATAATTGATTAAGAATGGCTGGTGTGGAATGTCTGGAGTAACAAAAGTTACTTAGTCTGTTAATTTGATGGTCTGTAATTTCACTGTGTCAGGTGATAACTTCGAAATTCTTCTGTAAGCTGCCTGTTCAGTTGCATACAGTAGCCATTTCACAAGCCAAAAAGCAGTAAATTATTTGCCTTTGGCATACCGTAAAGTATCAATTTTTTCAGTTGCTATTCTGATGTTAGATAGTCTGTATTTCAAATCTAGTCTAATTTTGTTGGCTAACAGAAGAAACTGTACAGTTACAAAACAATTTTAACGACATGCAAAGCTTTTTATTCTGTGGTAGGTGACATTAATTACTCAGACATGAAGTCTGAAAAAGCTGTAGGTGTAAGAACGTGTTTTAAGATCTACAACTAGGGTAATCAAAACCAGAGTGTGCTTTTAATGCAAATAAATAAACAAGATAATCTACCTGTGTAATCAAAACTTTCACAACTCAAGACTGGAAGATGTGGCATATAACATGTTAGATGACAGATTATGCCTGACTCAGGACTGGGTAGAAATTATATAGCTAGGAGAACTAAGCAGTTTGAACATAATAATTCATGACACCATCTTTTTGCATTAGTTTTATTTTTCCTTTATTCATTCTGCTCTTTTGGTGACACATCAGTCATCATCACGGTAAAGACAAGTTTGGTATGTTTTGTTCCTGAGTAATTATGCAAAATCTAGTAGTATGAATTAAGTTTATAGAATAAATTAGAAGCTTCCAAGCAAACTCATACTGGGAAGTAATAGTCTTCATTTCATTCTTCTGTTCTGTGATTATTTCTATCATATGTGTATGTACTGTGTTACTATGCATTGTGGTTGTCTTTTGTAATTCATAATTATTTGTATTTCTTACAATAAATTTAAACACTAAAGTTACAATTTTTTCTTGATTTATCTAATCCAGAATTTATATGCTTTACAAATACCTGATGTAAATAACAAACATTTTTCACACCCACAATCTCCCTTCCAAATGCTCAGTAAAATTTTAAAATAATTATTTTTGTATGACTCCAGAAACAGAACCACTGCAGCCATCTCTATTTAAGTGATGTTACAAACATTTTCCTTCCCCTGAGTATTAGCTACACTCAGAAAGGACAGATTAAAAGGAAAAGCATCTGCAAGCAATTCAAGGAAGAGCTTGTTGGAACAAGTAACTACTTGTAAACTTTATCAGTTGAGGCAATAACCATAATAAAGATCACTAACCAGTGTCCTCACAGATATAAGCAGATTCTCCTCTGCCTACTAGGCACTCCCACTTTGTACAAGCTTCCCAATTCATGGTGAAACTAAGTATTTGAAAAACTTAGCAATTCAATTAGTCATACACAAACAAAACAAACAAAAACCCCAAGAAAACCAACCAAACAAAACAAACAAAAAAAAGTGTGGCTTTTTCAGGCAACATATTTCAATATTCAGAACATCATCATTCAGAACTATTCACATATGTCAACATGTGGGCATGAGTGGTGCCAAAAAAGTCTTGCCAGAGCAGGTAAGACACCTAAGCTTGTCAGCTGAGACACTGGGACTAACTGAACATAAAGAAGCATTACTTGGAAGGTCTCCAAATTAGAAGTCATGGCTGGACCTCACAATGCAATTTAAACATACCAGTAGCCTTCCACAGTGTGAATAGGGAAATATAATCATGGAAAATAAAAAATACTAGAGCCCACAGCACTGTTATTTCAATTAAAAAAAAAAAATCATCAAATCTGTGGCAAATTTTACAAAACAAAACAGAAAAAGGTTGGTATTTGAAATACACTGGAACAGGTTTCCTGGAGAGGTTGTTGGTGCCCCAAGCCTGGCAGTGTTCAAGAGGCATGTGGACAATACCCTCAGTAACATACTGTAACTTCTGGTCAGCCCTGAAGTGGTCAGGCAGTTGGATTAGATGGTTGTTGTAAGTCCCCTCCAACTGAAATGATCTATTCTGAATAGTTCAGTCATTTTCTTTTATTCCATTATGACTGATTACCTGGAAAAGCATCCTTACTATTCAGAAAATCAGTACCACCGGCAGAAATAAATCTTGCAGCATAAAATGAGTAGATCACTTACTTTTGCATCCACTTCAGGATCATCAAAGAAACCTTCTGGCAAAGCTTCAGCAGTGTTTTCTTTCCTGAAATATTTGATTACTATTAGTCCAGGTTAACACTTTATAACCTGCTTTACTGTAGAGTTAAAAAGTCAAGAATAAAATCCAAAATGTTTTATAAAAATATCTAGAAATAGAAGAAGTTTTTTAAGCCCTGAGTTTTACCTACAATCATGAAAACTTTCTTCTTCAGCTTGGTCTTACCTCCCTTACAAGGAACTGCACAAAAGAGTTTAAAATCTCACTGTCAAAACAAGTGCTATAGCTTATGCTTCTCAAACTATTCTTTCCAGTGTGCTGAGCACCCAAACATTTAAACAGCACAGTCGCCACTTCTGAAAGACTAAACCACTGTCTAAAAAAGTGCTCACGTGAGCTGAACCATTACTACAGGAGAAGTTTGCTTTAAACAGTTACAAGCAGTGGTAGACATTAAGCTTCCACAGCACCCTGTGTTAAAATTTGCAAACAGAGATGCCTGAGAGACACTCTATAGCAGTGCTCCATCTCTTATCCTGTCCCTAAGGTGCAAAATACCTGTTTGAAATATTGCCAGAGGCTGACATATATACAAACTATTCTAAATGCAACTTAACAATAGGATAGATTTTTAAGTGATCAGAGTCTACATTTCCTGGAAGAATCATGTTTACTTACAACTCCTAGAACTATCAGTATTTGATTTGCCTGCTTACCTCTCCACTATCTTCTCTTGTATCTCTGCTTTCTGTATGGATCCGGAATGGGAAACTACAGGAGCAGCAGTAGTTTTGCTGTCAAAGAAGTCTATAGAAAAGGACAGAAGTCTATGACAAAAAGAACAGCTGTTCAAGCATTTTCTAAAATTCTGACTAGACAAGAATTTCAATTAATACCTTACTGAATCAAGGGAACTACAGCCAGACATTATTTCACTTGACAGCATCCAACAGGTAGAACATAAAATCAGTAAGCACGCTGAGAAACCACCACACAGTAATAAATTAGCCAATAGCCTCCTTCTTCTAATTCCAGTATTTACACACCCATACCAGATAATAGCAATAATTAGAAAAATAAATGAAACCCCTTTCATCATCAGTTAAAACACAGTTTCTCCTTACTGAATCACTTACTGTTTCAGTCAGCATTACCTGCAGGCAGAGAATTAGGTATTACTTCTTGAGTTGGAGGTGGGATTTCAGGTTTAGACATAACAGAAGATTTGCTTGATTGTTCTTGTTCCTCCTCTTCATCATCATCATCGTCGTCGTCATAATTTCCTGACAATAAACTGGGCCCCGGACGCTTGGAAAGCTGTACATTTGCACTGTCTTGCTCTGCTTCATCAAAAAAATCTGATGGCAGCCTAGTAAAGAGCCCACAACAGAACTATTTCAAATTCCACATGAACCAGTTCCAGTCCAGCACCCGAAGCCTGGTCACTGTACAAGCTGTTAGATATTGCACAACACCCTGAACCACACAGCTGCCAATGCAGACCCTGTCTGAAGGCAGCACATACTCGTGCCTCCCATTTGAAGTTCCCCAGAAACGCTCAGGCTAATTCTAAAAACCTGAATTTCAGGTTTCAGAAATTCTAAATGTCAGTTCCATTTCTCCATCTGAATATTCAGTATCAAAGACATTAATAAAAATAATCCATAACAAATTGTATTTGGAGGAATGGTAGCTTAAGTAATTCTGTTTCCACATAGGAAGTAATGTGCATCACTGTATCTGTTTTGAACATATTAAATACAAAATTAATAGTTCAGAGATCATACTAATGTCACATAAACCTTGATAACCACATGTAACACAGCTATTTATTTTGGCTACCTACTGCTGCCCAGAACTGCAGCTTAGAAAAGCCACACAGGCTTAGCAGTAAGAAAAACCTACATTTGCTTAGAATAGGTGCAGGCCTCCAAGTCAAACATTTTTTCATGTTATATTTTAAAATAATCATACAGATGAGTTCAAAAATGCACAAACCTCTAAAGTGTCAATTTTGCACACAAACTTTGTACAAGGTTACCATACAAAGTATTTATGCAAGATAATAATAATTTATCCTGTGAAGTGTACAGGAGACTCTCAGGTCTCATGTGACATCTACCAATCCTGCAAAGATGTACAAATACCGTCAGAAATTTTTAGTGGCATTAAGGTGCTTAACCCAGTCCCATGAAGTCACATACAGTCCTATATTTGTGAGAGTTCAACTGCAGGATATGCACTAACATGAACTTTAAGTGACAAAAACCATCTTAACAAGAATCTACTGATGACATTTGTTAGTAGTTTTTGTTAATAAATATATTTTAATTACACATTCAAAATTTGTCTTAATTTCAGACTACTACCTCTTCTGCAGTATGCTAGATTAGAGTGCATGCCACAATCTAGTTATGTTCACTCTAGCAAACTGTGTAATACCACCACCACATGTTAATCCTTCAAAGTCTGATAGCAACAGTAAAATAATTCCTATTTTCTCAGAAACTCTGAGAGTTGATATGATTTTCTCATCTGCACGGAGGAAGATGCTGCCATATTCAGGAATATACAACCCCATTAGAAAATGAGCAGGAGAAGGGATCTGCTGTCTCTCTGAACCTTTACCCTTGGCTAGGAAAGTGTGACAAGGAAGAGCTCGGCAAAAATGCAGCTTATGGTCAGTTCAAAAAATTAGTATTTAGTAAGATCTACTTACCCAGATGTAGATGTATGTGGCTTTTCGTCTGCACCTGCACAACAGCCAAGAGTCACTTCTTAAAATTCATGCTTTTAAAAGAAACAACCCTCAGACTCCTACTACAGCAGCACATTCACAAATGCACACTTTTGTACGTTTCATATGTTTACATGTCTAGTAGCACCAACGGGGAAAAAAATTAACTATCTTTCCTTTAACAAGAACTTTGATGTGTGGTTTGAGGTAAACCAGTGGCTTAATCCCACTGAAAAGGAGTAGCACCACTGTTGGGCAAGTGCTTCTGCTGCTCAGCTTACACTGCTTCTGGTTCTCTCTGGGCCAAGCCCACAGTTCCATGACCTCATTTAACCCAATAACCCTTAAGAAAACCAGGCAAACTACCAAAAGCACAGTCTTCTCCTGATCATGAACTCACAGAAAAAGAGCAAGACAGACTTTTTTCCCCTTTCAGCAGCAATGGGCTGACAATAACTCAACAGTCTTATGTATTCATGCTCACTTCCAAAGGAAAAAAAAAAACAAAACCAAAAACATTCAAGATGTAAAATGGCTGGATTCTGGCAGGTGCTTGAATGTACGTATTTTTCTCTCCTTACCTTTTATTCTCTTTAGCTCTGCACTTTCCGTGTCAACAGTTTTTCTCTTGACAGGATGAGACGATATGCCAGCAGCTGAACCAGTCGCCGTCTGCTTTGTACCTTTTAACTCTGCAACTCTCTGTGAAGAAGTAAAAATTCAGGGCACTTTCCCAGCAGTAACTTCTGGATTGCAGTTTAAAATACAATGCTTTTAGTGCTTCTAGAACAGCTTACTAAAGTGAGCTAATGTCTTTCTAGAAGAAGATCACTGAAACACACATCGTGAATACCAAAACAAAGGCCAGTGTTTGTGTCAGCCTCTGGAATGATGTGACATGGGGGAAGAGGAACAGACACCTGCACAAGGGAGGCTGTAAAGATCAGTGGCAGCAGTAAGGTAGTGGGGGGACAGAGCAGGAAGGCTGGAGTCATTCTAAGCTCCTCGGACATTAAGGGTTTTTAAATTAAAACACAGTGCTAGCTTTAGACGGAGACCCCTTGAGGGACACGGGGGACCCCTGACGGACATGGGGAACCCTTGAGGGACACAGGAATGCCTTGAGGGACACAGGGGACCTTTGAGGGACATGGGAATACCTTGAGGGACACGGGGGACCCTTGAGAGACACGGGGATGCCTTGAGGGACACGGGGAACCCCTTGAGGGAGAC
>VXBX01000254.1:447435-468154 GCA_013400415.1 Scytalopus superciliaris | reverse complement strand
CCCCTTGAGGGACACGGTGCTCCCCTGAGGGACACGGGGACCCCCTTGAGGGACACGGGGACCCCCTTGAGGGACACGGGGATCCCTTGAGGGACACGGGGGACCCCCTGAGGGACAGGCGGATGCCTTTAGGGACACGGGGACCCCTGATGGACACGGGAGANCCCCCGGTGCCGAGGATATTTGGCGAAGGGCGAGTCGATGCGCTTCTTCCCCGCGTTCTGGCGCTGCTTCTCTCGCATGAGGCGCCGCAGCTCCTCCTGCCGCACCTGCTTCCGCCCCGCGCCCGCCCCGCCCGCCGCCATCTTGCCGCGCCGCCCGCCGGGCCGCGCCCGCAGCAGGGGGAGGAAGGAGCGGGAGGAGGAGCAGGAGGAGGGAATTCATTCTCCGCCTTCACCAGGAGAGCACCGTCCCGCAACATCCCCGGGGCATGTCTGCCAGTCCTTATGTGTGCCACGGCCTCTGAAAAGTGCTTTAAAACAAACCCCCAGACCACCAGCTGTGCTATAAGCTCGCCGGTCCCGGAGCACTCCAGGCCCTGGCTGGCCGTGCCCTTCAGGAGGCCCCACAGCTGCTCCCAGAGGGCACCTTCCCCCCGAAACACCCCTTAGTGACTGCGACGTGACCAAGGGCAGCAGAGAACTTTATTTTCACCTTTTCATTTATGATAGTAGATAGTACAATAAAGTAAGTTAACAAGACAAAGGTAATAAATCTAGTGCCAAGTTCCACGGTGTCAAGTGCTCCCCTCCAAACCACGAGTGTCCCTTAGAAGTCAGAAAGTGTTGCTCCACGTTTACAGTGACATCAGATGCCTTGGTCACATAGGATGCCACTGATTTTGCGCTGTTTCCAGAGAGCAACCCATCCCATGGCTGGAGAATGCCGGGTTTGGTTCATCCCACACCAGCCCATGGGACCTGGGGCAGAAAACCAGCCGAGTGTGTAATTCCATTTAGGACAAACCTTGTGGTACATTTTGCCCAGATGGCAAGTCCAAGGTGTGTAAACACAGCCAGAGCAACACAGCAACTGGAGGAAGACGATGGGATAAGTGTAACTAAGGCAAAAGGGAGTAACTTCTGGTTTTGACAAGATCAGGGCAGGTGGTTGGGGTGAGGAAATGATTCAGTAGCAAAACAGGTATCACAGTACACCTGGACTACAGAATCAGTGAGAGTATAGCTTAAGCTTGACTGAGATCTGTATTTACAAATTCTAAAGAATATTTAAAATCTCCTCTTCCTTCCCTTTCCTCCCACAACTGTAGTCTGCTGCACTTTTCAAAAGCACAGAAGCTTGCTTTTACTGAAATTTAAGGCTATTTTGACCAAAAAAACCGTGTAGGATTCCTCTTCCAAAACTAAGTATAAAAGTCAAGCCACTCTGTAAACTCTAAATACAACCATTTGTTTTCCAAAACAAATCAACTCATTTTTATATTTGGAAGACAAAAAGATTTATACTGCAGAAGTTGGTCTTCATACACATACTTTTGTCCTAGAAATCAAAGGGATACCATGAGTCAGCACTGTAAGGTAAGTTCAGCTCAGGACATCCCACGCTCTGCTGAATACAGATGTGCTGGTGGGAGAGGTTCACCATCACCCTCTTTGCCTCAAAGTACCAGATCATCAAAAGACCTGCTACAGAATATTCCAAAAGTTAATTCACCTTGCTTTGAGACAGGCTGAGGATGTGCTCACATAAGCCCATCTCAAGAAGCAGCAGTTTCTGGGAAGGAGTGCTGGGAAGATGATGTCTGCCTGCAGCCTTAAGTGTTCTCACCCCAGAGAGAGAAACACAAAGGAACAGCAGAAACAGACACAGTCCTGGCCATGACCACTCCCAGCTCCCAGTTCTCTTTGTGGGCACAAGAGGATATTTTGCTTATTTTACATGCACCTGTGAAAGCTCAATGCATTAGAGAACCTACATTTGGGAGGGTGAGGATCCATCCCATCACAAAAAAGTGGATGATTCTGCATTCCCTGAATTAGGCAAGTGTTGCTGGTGGTTAGAGAGTCAGCTGAATCTGGTCCATAAGCAGCAACAGGCTAGGCAGGGCTTCATAAAAATGGCTAAAACCAATGCTTTTTCCTCTTAATCTTAAAGTGCTGGAAAAACGCAGCATGACCAGACTAGTAGCCTAGGAAAAACCTCCCACAGTCTTACAATATCATTGCCTAACATGACAGGTAAGGTTCCTAGGAGCTCAGACCATGAAATCCTCAACAGATGCTCATAAGAGAGTTTCATAAAGAAAAAATACAAGCTTGAAATAACTGGTTAACAGTAAAAAACATGGCAAATCAAATCTTGGTATGGTCAACCAGCATTTTTAGAATAAAAGTGACCCCTTCTAATGCAGGGCTATCATTTCATTTGTCAAATGGCATTTTTCACTTAAAAAAATGCTCCTCCAATTACAAACACAGACAATAGTAATAACTTTAGGCATTAAGTTTTATAACTTACTAGAAGTTAAGATCTTTTTACATACATTTTCTATTTTTATCTTGAAAGGACAGCTAACCTTAAAACATGTAGATGAAGGCTCACTACCTAAGGGCCATTTCTAAACATTCTCAGTCTGACTCACTTGGGATGAAAGAGCTTTATTTTTCCCACAAAAAGGGGCTCCTCACCAGTCACTGCTCCACCAGCCACTGCATGTACGACTGACCTACCAACCAGAAGCATCAGTGAAAAAGCAACTCCTCCTAGTTTAGTTTAGCTACAGGCTAACACGCTCTTTAGTACGGTCAGAGGCTTTGACCACAGGCTACAGCCTCTGACCAACGACTGCAAAGTTGGCTGCACCCACTCCAAGTTCCTATCTCCTGCAAAAGCTTATTTTTCCCCTAACAGAGAAGGTTAAGCACAGCACGTATCTGATTCTGAGAATCAGTCATAACCCTCAGACAGATGGCATTGCTAAAATAAAGCTGTGTCACTTTGCAACGTTATAAAAATTCACGGATTGCCCTAACATACTAGAAATAATTACTGCATTTTTCCATTAAATATAGCATCATGAATTCAGTAAAATCAGAAAAAAGTATAAAAAACCCTTTCAAAATAGCTCCTTAATTGTACCTTGCTTGAACTGAACCCTTGGTATCTGAGCAGCATGAGTAATCTCATTTCATTTTCCACCATAACTCAAGACAGAACACAAATAATAAAAATATGAATCATCTATAAAAACCACAGTACATCAGAAATCTATGTAAAAAACATACATCTGTATCAAGGAGCTCAGTAACAACTTAAGCACCACTCAAAATTAAGTACCATACATGTTACAGTACATTCCATTTATTATGACAATTTAAGGCTAAAATAGGTACGACTTCCTTATAGTCAAGCTTTCTTATATTTATAAATGCATACAAACATTAAGTAGATACAAATGTGTAGGGGGTTTTATTGCTCTGAACTGTCTACTAGAATGTTCAGCTTTCCCAGATGTTGTCTCAGTTTGCCTTTTTCAATCAAGCTGAAGTCCTGCAGCTGCAACTTATGGCACTTGTACAATTATAGACCTTCTTTGATTTGAGCTGTAAATAAATTCAAAGATATATCAGACAAAACTGCCCATCATCAAAAACTTCATAACTTAGGTAACTAAACATTCATCCATAAGATACATAATTCATCACAAGGAATAGTTCTGCCGTTCTTCAGGAAGGATTTTCTTTTCAAAATAATAGTTCTAACCAAGCGGCAAACAAGAGAACCAGCAAGAAATTATTGACTGGTACCAGTCTAACAGACTGGGTTTGGAAAAAAAAAAAAAAAACGAAGCTGGATATGTGCTCCAAAACAAAGAGCAAACTTTTCTTCTTGCTCATAGAGCAATTATGTTTCCTAACAATGTAAGGCAATGCCTCATTCTGCCAATGCCAAATTCTTTGACTGTAGCTTGTCCATTTCTTGACCAATATTTCCTTCAATGGTATCACACTGGGCAAGAAAAACCTGAGAATAAGAAACAAACAAATGTCACTGGATACACAGTGCTTCTGAAGAACAGAAACTGCAGTCTCTATCATGAACTTGAAGATGCCCACTCAATAACCACCTTCCCATTGTTTTGGTAACAGCTTATTCACAATTGCATTTACCCAGAACCCAAGAGAAACATGACACTTGATAAGGCAGTAGCATGCTGCTCATCATCATCACTCCTGCTTCTGAAGTCCTTTCAGTTGATCCAAAGTTCATAAACATCAGTAAGAAACCCAAAGGTTCAGAACATGACTTTTAAGCTCATTTACAAACTATATACTTAAGAGGCCAAAGGTAGGAGTGACAAACCTACTCATTCGGATCTAAAATGAGCTTTCATTAAAGCAAGGCCTCTTCTCTTTCACAGGACTACAGGGCACCATTGAATCTTCATCTTTATCAATAAGTAGCATTTAAGCCAATAAATGATTTTAGGCCAATCCGAAGATATGAGAGTACACTGCAGTTTCTGAGAAGATTCTCCCACTAGCTATTCATGTCTCGTACTTGGTTTCGCTATGCCTGCACCAGACTCCTAACAGTCACACCAGATATTTCATGTGACACTAAGAAACCTCTTTCCTTCTAGAGCAGCAAACTGTTGAGCCAGATGAATGTTTCTCAACCATCCTACTGTTTTGAACCATCTGTTTCCAACCAATCTCAAGCTATTATCAACTCATGTCTGTAAGGACTTGAGGGATGAAAAAGTCAAGGTGATAACAACTGCAGTTGCTGGCTGCAAGTGTTTTATACCTATCTCCCCATCCTGGTAGATACGTGACTGCCAACAACAGAAGGCAGTTAATAGATCCCCCTTGCTTTCATGAACAGTAAGGAGTAATAAGCATAACTTGTCACTGTTTTCTTGTTCTTGCTCTGGAAATACAAACTACTGTTGACTGCTCTGGTCTGAAACCCCTAAAGATTCTTATGCAGTCCTCAAAGGGTTCATAACCTACAGTTGCAGAACACTGCGCCTATAAAAGCACATCAACAGTTCTGATCTCTGCTCAAGAGTCTGTTTCATGCTTTCACAGCAGTTCTTACACAAAGCCCCACTTATTTCTGCTGTAACTTCACCCAAGAGTGGAGGTCTAGCACCTTGCCACAAAGTTTATAGCCATCAGTCTATTGCAAAGTTTTGCTGCTCTGGTCAGGCACATGGAATCAAGAGCCCCATATAACACAGCTACACCAGCAACCACCTTCATTTCAATTTGAATTGTCTGAACTTACCTCAGTAACTGACTACAAAGTGCTTTGTCCCTAAAGCTGTAACTAAAACCATTCCTACTACAAAGTACTTTTTGGCAGGCCTTCCTCTAAAATAGATGCCTGTTTTAAAAAAAACTTATGAAACATCAATGGGAAGTATTTAATAAGGTTACAGTAAAAGACAAGATCTTTCAACTCCATGAATGCAAGGTACTTCCACAAACAATTCTTAGGAGCCTAACATGGGAATGAAGCTAGCACACTACAAATAAAACCAGTAATACAAGTAGCATTAACATTCATTTATTTAAGTTTAACTGGAGGGAGTTGAATTCCAGTATTTATTAACAAACCATCAGTTGGAGGTCTCTAAGGAAACAGTGCCTAGGAATTTATAAGCATCATACAACAGCAAAGCAACTTAACCCCCTGCCTCCAGCACAGCTGCTCTTCTGTACAGATTTTATTTTAAAGACCTACTCTCCATAAAAAGTTGGTACATTGCAATAGAAGCTAAATTTTCCAAAGACACCTCTGGCAAAGTCAGGAGTAGGTCAGCAGGAGCTACAGTTGACTGCATCCTTGTGCCCAGACCTCAGTCATTACTCCAGTCCAAGATCCAAAAAAAGGAGAAATGATTGATCCTGTTTTCCTTACAAGTTATCAGAATTACTTTACATCATCAGGCAGCCATAAGGCCAACCACTAATGCAAATGGCAAACATTATCTGAAACCAGCACGAACTATAAAAATCTATTGTTGTATGCTGTTTTACAAAGTATTAAATATCTCTCAAGGGGAGGTCATAGGAAATGCCAAGGTAAGAACAAACACTGAAAAAGTCTAGACAGCTCATTTTCACAAACTCTTGTGTACAAGTGCCCAACACTAACAGGAATTAAAAAAGGGAAAAAAAACCACCAAAAATAAAGACAACTCACCTGAACCCTCTTCACCAACCCCTTCTTTTTCAGTTTGCAATCACTGAAATTCTCTGGCAGATTCTGCAGTAAAATAAACCAACAAGTTCATGCAGCTTAATGTTGAAATGAACATATTAGACTTGCAGCAAAAACTGAAATTAACAAAGAATCCTCTGAAAATCCATCCTGAAAATACCATGCCTGCTCAGTGAGGATGACTACACAAGAAGGAATTTATAAGAAGAAGTCATAAAAAGGTCAGGGATGCAGCATGCTGACTGCAAAGAACTGAAACAGCAAATTTACTGCTTGTCTTTAGGTAATATATAGTAACAGACTGCATACACTGCTTTTTCTACTGTGTTGTATGTTAACTGTTCTGTTGAACTTTAGGGTGTTTTCAGACACTATAACATGAATTAATTTCTTACAAATACATTAACTCAATCGCTTGCCATCATTAGACTGTATCATCACTGATGCAGACACTGCCAGTCAGTTAAAGCTGTACATCTGATCATCTCTGCAATATATACTCATGGAAGTCAACAGATGTGAAGTGTTATGCTGTCAGCTTTTAATTTAATTCAAACTGTGTAATTTTCTGTACTCCTACCACCCAATATACTCATGTATGTCATCCAGGCAAGTGTTATATGCTTTGTCCTTTTTGAGCCAGGTGAAATTGGGATGTTGTTGGGAAACAGTGCTCAGGTTTATGTTTGTTTTTTCTTAAAACAGGTAAAAGACCCATACAGATGATTATCATTATATAAAGTTTATGTGAACATTCTTAGAAACATTATGCTCTCACTGTTGAAGATGCATAAAATTCTAGGAGTTTCTCGCTCATACACCTTTTATTTTCCACCCTAATTCGAGATCGAGAATAGAAGTTTCCCATTTCAGCAAAAACATGAGTCCCACTGGGAGGTTTAGATACATACATTTCTCTAACAATCAAAAACCAAAAGAAAGTGTTTATTGTTCAGACAAATGGTTTCTACTCCTCCTGTTTGTTGCCCGTGCTGCATGTGTTGCTGTGAGGCACTTCAGCTGGGCTGTCAGCCGCGTCACCTTCCTGGAGGTCCTTTGAGGTATTTCACTGGAGTTTCCCTCTTCGTTCCAAACAACAAAGGGGCTGGAGTAGAAAGCTACAGCCTAGGTTCCACTACTGAAACTTGGTGGGACGAACTCATGACTGGAGCCATGAGATGGCATTGCAAGGAAGTTCAACTAGATGGCCTTTAAAGGTCTCTTCTTTGATTCTATGATTTTAATTCTACATAAACTCCAGATTTAAAATCCCTCTCACTCAGATAGCAGAAGGAATCCCCAATGCTGCTTCTTGTCTCCTAGGAGAGTATGGAAGTTGGAAGTGGAAGTAACTACTACCACACTAACCTCTTCTGAGGGACAGGTGTTTTGGTTTGTTGGTTTGCTTTTGGACGATTGGTAAGAGGAAGGAATCTTCCACCGAAAATGAAAACTCCTTTTTACTAGGTGGCATATGTCCATTTTCCAAAGCATAGCTTTTAGAAATTGTTCATTTTGGAGGCTACTTTGCTTTTTACAAAGTGGATTTTCTAGTAAGTACTGTGTACTGCAATAAGCTCTTGCTCATGTAGCATGCTAAACCTGCACATTTCCTCCCAGTAAGCACGACACTCTGAAAAGGGTGCACTACGTGCTTTTCTTTCACAAACTGAATGCTCCAAAGACACTACAAAACAACTGAGAAGTTTGTTTAAAGCTGTGGGTGAATTCTCTGCAAACACCAGTTCTAGTTCACAAATAAAAAGACAGCCTTTAGCCCTTTTCACAGGCAGAAAAAAAGGTAAAAAAATATTAGGAAGTTATATGAGCTATTTGAATGTATCTTAGACACAGAACCCTGTAACCACATAAGAAAACATTCCTACTTGTGCCCTGATTTTCAACACTTCACATTTAAAAGTAACAAAATATGACAAGCAACATTTAACACAGAGAGTATTCTACTTTGACTCCATATACGTAAAGCCTGAAAGAAAAACGTTCTGTTAGGCCTAAATACTAATGTCTGATGCATGGCAGAAAATGATGATGTTAAAGTGCTGTCACAAAAATTTTACTGTGCCTTGAAGTTTTCCATACTTGGAATTCTTAATAACCAATTTATAAAGTAAAACTATGCACTAACTCAGTTACACTGCCCATCTCCCTTTGCTAAGTGCTTATTTCAGGCTGTATTTTCAGAAGGAGATTCAGGCCTATACAAGCATTCCTGCAACCTAAAAATAGGAAATTAACAAATAATTCTATCATCAGAATAGGCCTAAATTTACTTTCAACAGCAGACAGGGAACTCCAGCTGGACTCATCACACAGAGTCTGTTTCTAAAACATATCAGTAACTGGTAGAAACTTTGAAATCTGAGTATAGGAAAGACATTCAGACTATTTCTATTTTTGACATAATTTTTCATAACTGATCTTTTTAATTACATCTGTGTGTGCAAACTCTATGTTTGCTTGCACACATCCACAGCTAATTTGGATCTTTTTTAAGTAACACCTTACAATTCCGTTGGCAGAGCTATGGAATTGAAAAGCTTAAATGTACTAACTTACCAAGCTCCTTAAAAGGTGTTTTGCAAACAAATTAGTAAAGTTTACAAATCTTAACATCAAATTAAGCCTTCACAGTCTCTCTGTTTTACCTTAGTGACTTTACATCTCCTCTCCAGGAATACAACATCCAGCTATTCAGAGTTTGACAGGTGAAGGTGGCAATAAACCCTATGTCACAATAACATTTCTATATTTAATTAAAATCAAATTCAATTAAAGAGGGAGTAGTTAAGCCTAGGCAGTAGTTACACAAAACTCTTGCCAAATCAAAAATTTGGTGCTAGTATTGCTTGCAGAGCAGTCGTTAGAATCAGTATATAGCTTTTTGCACCGCAAATTCTTTCTATTACAGCAGATCTCTTTGCATTGCACTTTCCGTGGCAAAACCTTGCTCAAGTCTCACAGTCCTTGTTCTGTATGGTCTTACAGTATCAGAAGTGACTGCAGTGCTGGCTTCACCCCAGCAACTTCTGTCCAGCTCCAGGGCACAGGTTCTTTGTCCTTCTCCCAGCCACCCAGAAACAGAGCCCATGTCCCACTGTTACCCGTGGCTATGTACCACTCCACATCCCTGAATTCAGAGCTGCTTAACCACATCCCTTCCAGAGGTCTCACCCTGCAGATCAACTGGCAAGATGCACTGCAGACACAGACACATGACAGTGTCAAAGACTCATTTTTTGTATGCACAACACTCATGCTCTATACAAGAAATCCTTAAAACCAATTTGTTTACACAAAAAGCATGCATTTTCCTGCCTCTAGATCCTGTCTCTTCTTGAATGTTCTTTTAACTAGGAACCCAGCATTCCTCTTTGAGTACTGCTTCTTAAGAATATGGCCTCTTGTCACTTCTTTTGCCTCGCCCAGCTGATCTTTTAATAAAACCACCTCCCTTTCCACAGAATACCACCTTAAGCTCTGCTCGAGTTCCATTTTTCTGGGAGTGCTTCCAATAACAATTTTTCAGTTTAGTGTTGCCACCATGCCTTTGTTCTCCTCTTTTGGTTCCCAAACTAAAGATCCCAGTAGGTAATATCTGATGCCTGAATCTACTTCATAGCAGTGTAGTCAGATAATAAACAAAACAAATGCTAGTCAAATTCATTATTTATGGCTATCTTATAAGAACCAAAGGGACACCATTATTAACACAGGCAATCTCCTAAACTAGCTATCACTAGCATTAATAGCTAGAAACATTTTGGGCTTGTTTTCAAATTTCTTTAAAAAAATAATAGAAATCAGTCTGCTACACATGAAACCAGTGTTAGTCAGTTGCAAAAAATGATTTTTGTTGATACCCCATCCATCTAACAAAAAGCTTTTTCATTAGGTCCTTTCAGAAATCCAAATGAAAATATAGTATTTTAATGTACAGTTCTTATTGACTACTGGCCTTTCACTTTCTTTTTAACTTACTGTTAAATAAATAGGTCAATTGGGTAAGCACATTATGTTCACACTGAGACTTTATCATCTAAGTAGTCATCTGAGCAGCTTCTTTAAATGGCAGCACTGTCAATGGACTTTCTGAATGCAGAAGTGGACCTAGGAATTCTACCCTCACTGAGGGATGGCAGTACTTTTATACTTGTGGGGAAAGGACCCAGGGTAAAATTAAAGAAAACAGGAAAGTTACAAAAATTGTAGTCAGCATACATGCTAAGGGGGGATGAATTGGAGGATGATGCGGGGTGGAAAGTTACCAACTCAGTTATAACAATATGGAAAATTATAGGGAGAAAATGTGTTTGCTACTCCCTGTATGGAATGTGGTCAGCATGCCCAAATTCCTACAATATATGATAAGGGAGCCTAAACGGAGCGTGGAGCAGAGCTGAGACACCACAGCCAGGCTCCACTAAAATCCTTGCAATAGGGGGAACTTGGTACTTTGGAGCTGATAAGCCACACAGCAGCTGGAAACCAAGGGAGAAAAAAGATTTCTTGGGGTTGAACCAGCAACTGTGGCAAGATGACGGATGCACACTTCCATCCCAAAGGTCACCTCACGTGTAATACTAACATACAGCTCCAGAGGTCATCTCAGATGCAATACGGATGTGACCTTTTTCCAAGGTATGATCACCCCCCTACTGAGCATGATGTATGACTAGAGTCACTCTAGCTCCACCTAAATGTAAAAATTAGTATAAAAGTAAGTTAAAAATGGAGTAGAGATAGGGAAGACTCCATCATAACTTCTGAGATCAGTCTGTGGGCTGAACCTGCCTTCTCCCCCCACCAAGGGACAATTATTGGCTAAGAACCATACTCCGTATGTGCTGAATTATTATCTTGAGCTAGCTTTTGCTAGGGATAAGAGCTTGCTAGTATATTGCTTTGAGTATGTTTTTATAGCTAGATACTATCACTGGCAGTCCTCAAACTTTAAGCTGACACGATTTTCTCTTACATTAATAGTGTTACTCTGTAAACTGTTAGTGCGAGTCCTTCAAGGGCACTGGGAGTTCCCAGCAGTGGGTAACGTTTGATTGTGGAGACCCGGCTCGGGGTGTCTCTCCTGCTGCTGGTGTTTGTCCCTGAATCTTTCCTGGGGCACCGACAGACCAGTTAAAGGTGTGGAGACCCAGAAGGGAATCTTTCTATCTGCATGTAACCCTGAAAAGGTTAGCTGAACTGCCCTCCAATCCAGAGGACTTCTCAGTGAAGGGTCCCCGTAATGGGATGCTGGAAGACTGGTCAGGCACAAGGGTCTTGGCTAACCTGGTGCACTGACAGATTAATCAAACACAGAGTTTGAGAAAATCTCCCCTTTCACATGATGATGCTCTTTCAGCTTTAAAAAAATTTTCCTCTGAAGCTTTGATTTTATGTTGATGATCCATGCTAGGGGATTAAAGGATTATACTAAGAAATGCTTATCAAATGTTTATTCAAATTTATAAATATTTATATTTAAAAAAATCAAAAGCTTAGTAGTAAGTTCTCATCTTATGGTAAGTGGCAAAACTTCCCAGAATTCTGGGAAATGTTTGCTACAGGCACAATGATTTTTTTTCAGAATACTTCTTTCTTTAATTCTTGAAATGCTAATTTGGTATTGATTTACTGGATGCTAAGTATAGCAAGGACAAGGAGACAGTTAAGTTTCATCAGAACAGCAAAGTAATTTAAGTAAGTTCTACAGAGGAACTATAACAACAAAAAAAAAATCCTGAAGAAAAGAGGATGGGCCAGCAGAGCATAACTACGAGCCAGTAACACTATCAATGTCCTCAATACTGATACATGAAATTTGACAGATTTGTCATGAACTTATGTAAAGAAAATCAGTGACTGGTCTTTCAGAAGAGACAGCTTTTCTTTCAGCTGTTAGAACAACATGTTCTCTGCAATACTGTCTTTCTAGATTTAATTGAAAACCACCATGAGAACAAAGTGCTCAGATAGCAAAATTGGTGACAGAGTTCTTGTAAATTGGAGCAGGCTCACAAGTACATACTGTCATGACTGTGGATTTAAATTTTCCAACTGATCTCAGAAGAACTTTCCTTTCTTTCAGTTATTTAAAAACCTGTCCCAGATGATCAAGTCAAGCATTTTCTGTGTTCTACTCACCGAGATTTGTAATAATTAGTGTATTTTGACTTTTACTCCTGGACCAAATGTTTTAACTGGTGAAATAAATAGCATTTCTGGAAATGCACACACACAAATGTTGAACTGACTCAACTGTTCAACTGTTGAACAAGACTCAACTGTATTCCTGAAGAAAACTTCAAAGACCTATGGCTTATGGCATTGTCTGACTGTGTCACTGCATTAAAAATGTGTAAGATGCTCCTAAGATCCCTCCACGTTTCCTGCTGTGGAAGCAGTAGCTATTTAAACAGGTTTAATATTAAAATGTTTAAGTTACAGCTACTCTACTCAAAAGCATCCCTTCAAGACTTTTCTTTCACACCTCTGGCAGTGACAACACTATTTTTTCTCTCACACCCCAATGCTGTATGACTACAAACTTACTCTTCCACTTCCCAAATCCCTTATTTTAAATTCATAGTTGTTGAGCACACAGAGTCTAGCAAAAATGAGTAAGAGTTCCAAACTCGGCTCCTCTATTTAATGAGCTTGTCTGCTAACAGTAAGAGAGTACAACAATATGCAGGATTCCTCACACCTAGCTCTCTGTAACCATCCAAACCTCATTTTCTATCCAGCTATATAGGTTTGAGTGATCCAAATAACACATGACAGCTGAGACACTTTAATGAGCTTTCACAATATTCTACTAAAAAAAAAAAAAACACAAAAAACCCTAGAACATTTATAGTGTGAGCTTGCTGGTGTGTTCCACTTCTACAGTGCATCATCCATTCTTCTCTGTCAGTCACATTTTTCCTCTTTCAATTTTTTAGCATGCTGTTGATTGAATCAATAGCACTTCTACATGTTCAGTAGCATGTAACAGATTTGTCTGAACTTTCGCTTTGTAATTGGCTACCAAAAGAGACACAAAATACTGTATATCCAATTCTAAGATACAGAAAAAGTACTTTCTGGAAACTTGACTGCTTTGTGTTTCTATTTACCGTTTTTCACTTCAGTGGAACCCATTTATTGTTCATACACATATCTATTACCATTCTGTATTGCTGCCTTTGTACACTGCACAACTACAGCACAGCCAAGAACTACCTCAGTAGGTTGGTGGCCTGTTCATCTGATCTGGTGTTAATACCAGTGCACTGAACATCTACAGTTTAAGATTCCACCCACCTACATCTATCTCATCTGCAAGATTTCACGGAAGTCCAGTTTTCGTGACAAACCCCACAGTCAGCTCCGTGTATTAAAACAAATATGTAACTTCAATCACTGGTAATGAAAACTCTCACTTGTTTCTTTAAAAAAAAAAATAAGGCTTATCAACGACATGGGCTCTTATACAACAAAGTAACAAACAACTATTACATATTTTGAAGGGCACTAATTATAATTAGTTTTAGCTCTGGCTACTCCACTTCCACAAGAAACAAAACTCGGGTACAGAAACTCCCATTATTTTCCAAATCTAAACACAAAGTCACTAGGTTGTAAGTCTTCTAAAATCTGGTACTAAACCTTAAAGGCCCTTGTCTGGTACAATTTAGTGTGTTTTGGATAAGGAGATCGATCATTGCATGCTTTCTGTTTAAACCATATAAAAAATAACAGAATCAAAAGTAAACTTGGGAAATTCAGTTTGGATTAATCAGTAAACAGTGAAATGATTCTACAGGGCTCCTTCCTGGGTTCCAGAACTGCACACCAGCATACAAGTACTGATTTTTTTTTCTAAATAGGATTTGGTATCAGAAATTGAAGTGGTCAGAAATAAGCTTTAATCCCATCCCATTGTGAGAGTTGTCACCTTATGGACATTTTCTTGCTAACACATAGTAAATCTGCCACTTCAAACAGGAAATGGGTTACATGAAGTCTGTACATCTAACAGCATTGAAGAATGGTCAGCATATTATTTTCTGTTTTAAGAGGCAGAAAAGGAAAGAGAAATGGTAAGACTTTAAAATACCATATAGCAATTAAAAAAATTTATTTTAGAATTGTTGGCTATAACAAACAGCTAAGACTAGGTTACCATTAAAGATGCACAATGTAAAAGCAGCAAATAAGTCAGTGAGCTTCCCACCATTCCTAGGAACACATCCATATTGTATAGTGTTTGACAATGGCCAATTCAAATTATTACCCTTTGATTTAGTCTGCCGCTTAACTTTTTCAAATTGTCCATCAATTAAACTACATTGTTTCACCAGTGATAGGCATTTGCACAGCACCTTTCTGAAAAAAATCCAGTAAAAGGTTACTGTACTACAGAGTAGACCCAAAGACATCATTACCACAGAAAAGCAGCATTTTTCCTTCAGAACATGGTATTATGACCATGGTATGCAACATAATTACATAACGAAGCTTACAGAGAATGACTAGCAGATAGAGACAGAGAATAAGGAAATACCCTGGATATGACACTCTTCTATTTATCTCTGGACAAGTCCTTTATTCTCATCTAGCTCTCAGCTACTACATGATATAGAAAGATATATTACACCCTGGAAATACACTGCAAGGTTATGGTCCATTAATGACTGTGAAGCATTTTGATATACTCCAGTACATTCCATAGAAATAATCCAGCTGTCAATATGCAGGCATCTCAGATAAAAGTACTGTCAGTCCACATGTGACTGAGCAGAAAATTCTTCAGTCTGCAGGACCTCCTTGATCCTGTGTGATACAGAATATGAAGTCTATCTCACTGGGTTTTTTCCCCAGACCTTTACTACTACCGTGAAAGTTTGGCAAGACAAACTAAAAGGGCAGAGCTTGAGTAAAGGATACACATTTCATGTAGTCTTAACAAACTGGTGCCCCAAATGAAGCTCTTCTATCGAATGGAAATGCATACACAGGCATTAATGTCACCAGTTAGAAATAGAGGCTGCCATATAGTCTTTTGGACACATACAGGGGCAAGAACTGGACAGTAAAGAAAAAGAATGAGAAAAGGGATTAACTAATTTTCAAAGCCAAAATAAAATTTCTAGTATGTTAAAACATCAAATAAATTATAAGAAAGATATATTCTTAACAGCAAGTTTCTGTTGGGATTTGACCCTCTTCTCTGGTTATTACTTACAATGGCATCGATCTGTTCCAGGGTCTTCATGAATTGCTCTGCAGTTCCTTTTATTCTCTTGTCCAGCTGTTTTAGTGCCTCTGCTTGGAGATCCTTGGCTAAAAATCCCTGGGGAAGAAAAAACAAAATTATCCCATACCCTATAGAATACTCAACTTAGAAAATCTGCCAAACCACAACAGGAGAAAACATCGTTTCCTATTTTTGTAGGTTCAAGGATGGGAGAGATTCCAATCTCAACCTGTATTCTATCAATCCTTGACATGCTAAAGGTAAGATCTGCTAGGTTACTAAAAACATAAACAAGTAGACATTTTTCTTTGGACTTTAAGAGAACTCTATGCTTTTTCAGATATAAAGAATATAATTTATCCCATATGAAACAAAATTTACCTTTTTCCAAACAGTGCCTTTATTTTGCTAACTCATAAATAGCATTTTAAATTCACTAAGAATTATACATGACCCTTGGACAGTTAGGAGGGGCAGCCTATTACTGACTGTGACTTTAAACTGGTTTGTTTGGGGGTTTTTAATACATACATCTACAAAACTGTTTTGCAAGGGTATAAAGTGATACAAAACTGGCATACCTTCTGTATACTTGTGAACTCTTTATTAACATCCTCTAACTTAGTAGCTATTTGCTCCACTGACTTCTCCAAATCTTTTAACTTCTTTAATTCAGCCTCTTCTTCTGGACTATTCTGTGTATTCAAAAGTACAACATTCACAACTATGGAACAAATGGATACATGATGCAGCTAAAAAGCAGCAGCAGCAGTGACACAGACAAAAAGGCTTCTGATGGTTTACATACTACACTCTGGCTATTCTTTTAATATTTTAGAATACCTATCACATAAGCTTTTTCCAAGGCTTAATTACAAACACAGCTAGAAGAGCAATGTATATAAATACATTAAATGAGATTAAATTGAAGGGAAAAAGGAAAAATGCAAACATTTCTTCTTTTTGTTAACAAAGCATTTTTAAAGTAGATGTAACATTTACATCACGAGATTATTACCTTGTCCTCTACTTGGCAAAGCCATCCACAAGTCCTTTCACCAGAAATAACCCAGCAGACTCAGTGGCTACAGCTGGGGCAGGTTTTTTTTGAACCAGAAAAATAACATGCACAGAAGGTTCACGAGCACTGACAACAGATTAGGCAGAGTCTTGTCAATAATGTAAAGCAGAAGCCAGTCAATAACATAATTTCAGAAATGTACAAACTGTAGTGACTAGCAATATAACTTGAGATTGAAACCGACTTTGTGGGTAGGTATACAAAATTAGGTTAATGCTGTAACCTGTTTCTGTGTTCAGCAGCTGACTTACTGGCAAATAGGATGATAATTTAAGAAAAAGAAAAGGGCCAAAGGCAACACTTACCCTTTTCCCAATCAACATGACTTTGCAACCATTTTTAACACCAAGGGCTGATAATGGTTGTTCTAATTCTTTCAGAGACTTTCCTAAACAAAAAGCAAGGGAGGAAAAAAACCAGCTGAAGTACAGTTAGTGGCATAACAATCTTTTTCAAAACACTCAAACATGGACACCTGAAAGTGACTAAGATGAAAGGTTATCATCCATAAGAAATGTTGCAGATTCATAAGGTACCTTTGTATATCAGTTTCTGAAAAGGAACTGGAACTCCAGTGACTTGTTCAATAAGGACAGCCATGTCTTGTAGTGTAGGTTCACCATCTTCTTGCTGAGATGCAACCTGAATACTGTGTTTTTCATTACCTAACAGAAAAACAGAATATGAGCAATACTTGTTACCTAGAAAACATTACGGAGAATCCATTTCTAGTATTTATTTCCATTAATGCAGAAAGTTCTCAAATCACTGACTCTCATGCACAATCATAATTTTCAATCAAATGATTCTAGTGCACTTCCTTCCTCTTGGAGTGACTGACCTCAGCTGAAAATTTTGGTTTACTTTGTAATAACCTGAAGAGTTTGGTTGGGTGTATTTTATTGGCATAATGCTCCTGCTAAATATTACTCTCTACCTCTTTCTTAATAGTATGGATGGTGTCCAGACATCCCACAAGCTGAAGCATGAAAGTCCACACCTTCATGATGTATCCCATTTCCTACTTGTAGGAACTTTTAACGGCATGAGTCTTTTGGTATCTGAGACAATTTATCACTTCCTTTGCTCCCTACTCCTCATACGTGAAAAACAAGCAATCAATGTCTACCCCATGTCACCTTCACCACCAACCAGAGGGAATTCTCGCAGTCCAAAAACTATTTCTCCCCAGAAGACTACTGATAAGCAGCCTTAACCACTTTGAGAAGTCCCAGCTTATCTGCCGCCTTCCATTTATGGAGCATCCTATTCAGGCTCCCTAAGATTACTTGCATGCAAACAGGAGGAATTAAAAAAGGAGCATGCCCATTAATCTCTGCTTTGCAATAGACACTTTCTACAACCCTCTACTCCCACGCACTTAAGATCTGTCAATCTGAGAGCACCCACAGGAATCAACCACCACTGGCTGCATGGGAAATCAAGACAGGCCTTTTTTACTCTGCAGGAAGAGAAAAATCCTGAGCAAATACCAGAAAGAAAACTATTCTCATGCCACTAACTTAAAGTGCACATATCTTTGACAAAGAAGAGTGCTAGAAACATTGATTTTAAAATACTCCAGCCTCCCACAGTCACATAACAAGTGAGACTGTGGCCCCAAAAACTTTAACACTTCAACAATACTTATAAATTCTAAGACAATTTTAAGCTTAAAATCGTATTATGCCCCTCTCACCTAAGCATATTCCATAAACAGACCTTCTTCACGAATAATTTTTGGGAAAAAGAAACCCATAAAACATAATCTCAATATATTTCAAAAGGTGGTTATGATATATACAACTGCTTTGTATAAGGGCTGTGCCTGTGAGCAGTTGAGAAAAAGAACAAACGTTAATTGAGGAAAAGGACAGATGAAGCTTGTCTAACAACAGAATCAGTTTAATTACAAATTGTGAGTATCACTTTGGGCAGACTGCAACAAGAAATTTTACTGTAAATTCACAGCAGAGCGAAACCACCATAAGAAATAACTGATGGGTTAGAACTGCTATCACTGCTTACCAGTTTGCTTCAGTAAATGACAATACTATTTTCAAGTAACCACTACCACAGAATTCCTAAACCCTTTTTCTATAAAAGCCTAAGTACATTTTAAAAAACAGGGCAATTAATTTTCTTGCTGTATTAGGTTTGCATGGCAAAGCTTTGGTCACAGGGGGGCTTCTGTGAGAATCTGCTGGAAGTTTCCCCCATGTCATGCAGAGCCAACACCAGCCGGCTCCAGGATGGACCCGCTGCTGGGCAAGGCCGAGCCCCTCGATGACAGTGAAAGCACCTCTGTGATAACAAGGTTAAGAAGGGGGGAAAACAAACCTGTGCATCAGAAACTGCAGCCAGAGAACAGCAGGAGAATACATGAGAGAAACAGCCCTGCAGACACCAAGGTCAGTGAAGAAGGATGGGGGGGAAGAGGTGCTCCAGGCACAGAGGCACAGATTCCTCTGCAGCCTGGGGTGCAGACCACGGTGAAGCAGCTGTCCCCCTGCAGCCCATGGAGGTCCATGGTGGGAGAGAGACCCTCCTGCAGCCCATGGAAGATCCCACAGCAAAGCAGGTGGATGTCCCAAGGAGGCTGTGGCCCCTTTGGGAAGCCTGCACTGGAGCTGGCTCCTGTGAGGACCTGTGGCTTCATGGAGAGGAGCCCACATTGGAGCTGATTTGCTGGCATGACTTGTGACCCTGGGGGCGACCCACACTGGAGCAGCCTGTTCCTGATGGACTACAATCCATGGGAAGGACCCATGCTGGAGCAGGGGCGGAATGTGAGGAGTCCTCCCCTTGAGGAAGAAGGAGCAGCAGAGAGCATGATGAACTGACTGCAGCCCTCCTTCTCCTGCACGGCTCGGGGGACAGGAGTTAAAGGATTTGGGAGGAAAGTTAAGCCCAGGAAAGAAGGACCAGTGGGGAAAGGTGAGTTTACCTCTTGTAGTTCTCATTATTATCCTCTGATTTGAATGTTAATAAACTTGTTTCCCCAAGCTGAGTCTGTTTTGCCCGTGACAGTACCTGGGGAGTGATCCCTCCTTGCCTTTATCTCGGCCCACAAGGCTTTTGTCATATTTTGTCTCCCCTGCTGAGCTGAGGAGTGACAGAGCAGCTTTGGTGAGCACATGGCGTCCAGCCAGGGCCAACCCACCACACTTGCAGATTGTGAGTCTACTGCCATTCTGTTTCTCAGCCCTGATTTACATCTTTCTGCACTTTCACTCATGCATGCAAAACTTCACTAAAAACATTTGTGCAAAGTGTTAAACCAGCACCTGACAGCAGCAGGTGTACCAGACAGCTGAAGCCCAAGGTGAACTATTTGCTGTTTATTAATGACAAAGTAATTATTGGGTAAGAAAACAACCGGAAAGATAAAAACATTCTCAGATAAGATGACTGTTAGCAAAGAACAAGATGTTGGAATTATAAATATGTCATTATCATTAGTTATTGACATCTTTGCAAATGAAAACCCCTCTGACCAAACAGAGCTCTCTGAAAGCCTCAATGAGCACACGAATCATGACGATTCAAACAGAATATTCCACAAAGTTCCTCACCGAAGACTCTTAAATAAAACTACCAGGTGAGAAAGGAAACATTTTAACAAAATAATGATTTGAAAACACCAATGAGCAAGCAGAAAAAAAACTCTAAGATTGAAAGAATGCCACCAAAGGAAACAGAGGCAGAATTTATTATTCAATAATTAGGAAAAAAATTAACAAGTTTTGCTAGCAAAAACAAGCTGATTTAACACCTTGCTGCCTTCCTCACTCCTCTTGTTTCACTTAGATACACTTCATCAAAATTTAACCACGGTGTTTCCATCCTAAAAACCGTGGAGCCCAGGCTATTCTCGTATCTTTGCAGTAACTTTTTATATTTACTTGCAGATATACTCTCCTTGAGGGGAAAAAAGCTCAGCCGTGTCAGCTGGCCTGAGTGACCTGCTCCATCAGGTCAGCAGCCCCCTGCCACACCGAGCAATCCCCCCCGCTGCAGTGCTGCAGCCCACCAGCTGCGGACATGCCAGCAGTCACTAACAACTGGGGAGCCCATCGGGCAGCACCCACCCTCACTGCAGTGCTGGCTGCAGCCATACAGTGTGCACCGCGCCAACAAGGGACAGCAGTGGGGCATCGGGTCCCACCTCCCTGCACAGGCAGGCT
>VXBX01000254.1:417166-442823 GCA_013400415.1 Scytalopus superciliaris | reverse complement strand
AATAAGCCTCAGCTATGAACAGCCAACCACTACACGGTTCACTTCGTCCATAAGACACGGAAATCACAACCTGCAAGACTGACTGCTCCCACCCAAGGGAACTGTGACGAGCTCTCCATTAACAGAAAAGGCAGCAGTAGAACAACTTTCTCCAAAGAAAGAACACCACCAGCCATTCATATTGCATTCTAGGATGTAGTGATATTAAGGTTACAACTGGAAGGACAATCTCTCCAGGATTTAAAAAAAAAAGATTCTTAATACAATTTTTCAAGTACAGTTCATTATATCCATTGTGCTTTTGAAACATTTATGTTGCAGGGATCTTTGGCAATCCAAATTCATCCACCAATACGCCATCCTGTAAGAAAGAAGAAGAAGAGGTTAACAACTCTACACCAGCCAGAGAGTCTCACAAAAGTTCCAACCCATCACACACTATTTCTATAAAGTTTCTGTATCTGCAATTGCCACCGTGTGACAGCTGGAATCAAAGCGCTCTTCCTCATTATGGAGCTCTATTAAAGCCTCAAAAGCAAACATACAGAAGACTTTCTCATGGTTTTAAGAATAATTATTACTAGAGCTGTAACAGTACACTTAAATTCTACTTGTAGTCTGAAAATGTTTGATACAAGTTACAAAATGCCATTTATTTATTTTAAATACAATTAAGAGCATTCAGTACCCTGTATTCTGTCATATGTAGCATCCAACATACATAACACATGAAGCACACTTTTTTTGTTCAAAATATTAAGGGTCCCAGAAATGTGATTAATCCAAACCAAACAAAAATATAATTGCTTTTTAAAAAGCAAAGGACTCACTTTGTTTTTTGTGTCTGTAGGAGTGACCTCTGGGATTGCTGGAGCAGAAGCAGCTTCATCCAAGTAGGAATTGTCTTCATCAGCTAAAAGCTCATCACCTAATGCATCCAGTTCTGAAAGTGAATTATATATATATATTATATTATATATAGTGGTTGAAAAATTATGCAAGGAGTTGCTTTTGCAAAAGAAAAGCTGTTCTTACAAAGAAACAGGACTCATCCTGAATGCTTGCATTCAGACTCATTTAGTTTTAGTCATCAGACGGAAACACACACACACACACACAGGAGAGAACCCTGCTCCCTGCCTTGCAGCATTCCATTGGTGAGTATCTCATGTTTGCCTCGTACTCTTGTTACTGCTCTTAAAGGAAACGCAGCTGTAATCTTGAATAAAAGCAATTTCTAAAAAACACAACACATTTGACTTAACAAATTAAAAATCACTGTATGATGATTTTTATATTCAGTAATACAAAAAATCATCCTCCCCTTTCCTCACCTGCTTCCAAATCATCTTCATCAATCTCTGGTGTCCCATAGCTACGACTCAGTGCCTCCTGGACTTCATTGGCTTCTTCCATCATATCCTCCAATTGATCTTGTATGTCCTGAAGCAAGAATCAATTTCAACTGTCCATATTTAATCAAATTCTGTTTTGTAATTCCAACATACACAGCACTTAATTCTTTTAATGCATAATTTTTTGGAAGCACCATTAACACAAGTCAAGGCACACGCATTCAGTGCTAGTGTGGCTTTACTCACCATTAAAATTATAATACATGTATGAGGTAGAAAAAGAGAAACCTTGAAACACCTCTGCAAAATCCTTTCAAGTATTCTTCAGGGAAAACTGAAAAACTAATAAGTTGCCTGGAGTCCACCATTATCTTGAAAAGCAGAAAAGGTATGAAATCTAGACAAATTAAGTCTACCACCTGGAGAATAAGCATTAACCTGAGTTGCACCACAGTAAAATTTAGAAATACTTCACTACACTTACTGGCACTGTACTTGGGTACAAGTGAGGATACAATAGTTGCCTAAAAGTTTACAATGCAGGTCATATAACAGCATAGGAAAGAGAACTTGAAGGAATTTACCACTGGCATTGGATAAGAGCTTAAGTGGAGCATACTTGAAATTATATTTAAAGATTTTATGCAGGGGGTCATGCATTTTCTGAAGTCAGGGCCAGGCCTTGATGACCTCTTGAAATTACATTTTTTTGTTTGATTAGTGTTTTTTTTGTTTTAGGTTTTGTTCTTTTTAATCAGACACTACCTTGAGCTGGGGGAGTAANTGAGATTAATATACTGGTACCGTTGTCTTTGTATCCTTCAGTGCCTGAATAGTGTAATTAGCTTGTTCCATATTAAAAGACTGCTGTGAGAGATTATCCCTCTGTTGTTCATACCTGTTAAAAACAATGTAAATAATAACTTTAAAATGCCACAATAATTATTACCACAAATATTCTTATTTTTTTTTAAAAACTGAAAAATCAGCAGCAGCGGTCTAAAGATAGGAACAGACTTGTGTTTTTTTCATTTATTATAAACAACTGCAGAATAAACAGCATCATAAAAATCTGTCTATTATGCATTTCTGTGTATTTGAAGCTGACAAAGCTATTCCTGAACTAAGCTTCTGTTTTAACTGACAGCAACACCATATTTGCCTAGGAGTAGGTGAGGATACAGCAGGAGTTTAATCACAAGCTAGATGTGCATGCCATGCTCACTAATGCTGTAAGCAGAAAGGAGGAGTTGCTGGGTTGTCCAAACCACAATGGCTCTGCACTGGAACTTTGCATGGCCAGCAGGAGGGGGAGGATAGGGGTAGTGAAAGGAAACCATTAAGGCTAACCAAAAAGAAAAGAATCAAGAAACCATCCTTCTCAAAGCTAAACTTGTATCAAATCAAGAATGTGTCAAGCAAAAGAGCAAAAGCTTAAAAATGAACGAGTCCTTCAAACATCCAAAGCAGGAGGCCTGCAAGACAAGGATGATCCAAATACAAAACCTTCTGGACAACTAATGCCCAAATGTATTACTGTTCAACAAGATGGAAAAGAGATGACTGAGGGATATGACAGTAGCCTATTATGAGGGGCGTGGTGACTGTAAATGAGAGAACAACTAGCAAGGAAGATTAGCAGGCAGCACAGTCAAACTACAGGGAAAAAAACCCCAAAACCTAAAACCCAAAATCAAGCAGTCCTCCTCACAATATCTAATTAAACTATTGCATTCCTTGCCATATGATATTTTTGATGGTAAGAGTTCACAAATACTTAACAAGTAATTGAGTAAATCCATAAAGGTACAATTCATCTGAGGGATATGAAATGCTAAATGATAAAGATGCTACGAGCTTTGGCTTTGGCTCAGACAGCATCTAATACTTGCAGTTCGTGGACTGTAAGGTATTCTAATGAAACATTCCTGAACACTTGCCTTGTTCTGACATCCTTTCCTTTGGATCTGTTGCTGGACACTTTTCAAGATGGTATACTGGACAATGCCAGAGCACAGGATCGTCTGTCCTGTCCATTTTGGGTTTTTTTTTTGCATATACACAATTACCCACACTCCATCTGCTCATGTCCTCAAGGGTGTCCACAGAGAACACGTGGATTTCCAGTAAGCCAGAGCAAGGTCTTCAAGTACACAGTTTACAATAATCAATTAATAATATAAAATGAGGCAATCTCTCAGAAAGTTTGGAGCCAAACCCAGCTGTAATAATGAGAAGATTTAGGGGTGTATCGATACAAATTGACACATAAATAATAAAATGCTGTTGCAAAATCTGTAAGGAGATGGTTCCAAAAGGCTCATTCAGCATTTTTCCTTAAAGAATGATCAGAAGAGTAGTGGAAAGAGAAATTAAAGTGTGCCACTCCTCCTTAAAGAAAACAGGCTTTTATTAATCATAACCTGAGAAAGTTTTCAACTTACATTCGCTTCTGCTTTAACACTCTCAATGCTTTCTGCTTTACTGTATTCTGAAAGACACAATATTGTTACATTACGAAAAACATCTGACTTCACACTTGATTACACTGTTTAAACCTAATGTATTAGACTTAAGTTTTCCAGAAGATTCCTTAGTTACTACTGCCAAGAGTTTAACAATAGTCACAATCAGCGTTTGTCCTGCATTAATGATTAACCAAACAGGTGAGTACGTGAAGCTTCTAGTAGAAAATACTTTAAATTCCTGGCTTTTGAATTATTTTTTCAATAAAAAGAATACCAAGTCAAGCTTATTCCATCAGAACCATCTTTCAGTAACACATTTTAATGGTCAGCAACAAGTAATACTGCAACAGGTGCTTTAACAATACTTTTAATATCAGATACATTTTGTATTGCAAGTTCTTCATCCCTTTTAAAAATGGGTTGTTCTCCTCCCTTTAGGCATAGGGCAGACTTTTTATTTTGGCTGATGAACAGAAGAGCCTATCAGACTTAATTAAGAGGAGGAAGAAGGGAAGCAAGTCACTTCTGATTGAGGAATTACATTACACTTTTGAAGAAATAAAAACCAAGGAAAACATTGTTCAAAGATGCATGTCTAATAAAAATAATCTTGCAGGATCTTATATCTTAACCTGCAAGGAACGATGCAGTCCTAAGAACCTGATGAACTGGTTAAATCACCCCACTACATGACAAGAAGTGTGAGTCACATCCTCTCGGGCTTAAATCCCACAAAACATTCTTACCTTTGCAGGTCCTTCTCTCATCTTCTTCATTTGATCCTTATACTTCACTAGTTCTGCATCAAGCCTAGCGATTTTCTTGTCAATTGACTCAGCTCTGCTATCCACCTTTAATAGGTGACAGGGAAAAACAAAACAACATTCATTACAGTTTTATTCAGGTACTGGACAACAAAATGAACAGCCTCAGCATTATTATGTTTCTAACTGAATTGTTCTTTCACTCAGTGGTTTTATAAACAACTGAAATTTAGATTTTGCAGAGAATCCAAAACCGGAATCAACTGAAACAAATTCTACAAGGAGCACAAGACACACTCTGAGGTTGCAGAAAGCTCTGCCATTGTAACATGTTCTCATCACTTTGAGATGCTCCCTTGCAAACCCATTCAAGTCAGGTCTCCATTCATGGATTTCTGATAACATACAGTGCAGAGACTAAACTGGAATGGAAAAACTTGTAAGTGTACCATGGTGGCAGATAAGGGGGCAATGCAAAAGTGAAAGGATGTGTTCAGCAAGGCTCGAGGTTTATTTTTGCTGGGCAGAGAACATTAATCCTTCAGAATGATACCTGGATTACTGGTTACATCTAAGAAGCCCAGTCTTAGCCATTTCTTCAAAGGTGCCTAACTGCTTTGCCAGAGATATACACTGTTCCCATCACTTCCCACAAAGGGACTCAGGACACAGCAGTTTCACCCAGCAGCTGCACTGAATTCTTTCTGTGCTGTTTGCTCAAAATCCCAATAGAAGTTTCCTAGCTCAGTAAGAGACCCCCAGCAGCCAGCCCTAACAGCCCTGGTGCAATGCATACCACAGAGCTGTCGCTAGGGAAATATTTTAGCACTTCAGCTTAAGAGGGTCAAAGATGACAATTATGTAACCAAAAATGGGTATAGGTAATTCTAACAGCACCCACGATTTCATAAAAAGCCTTCTTAACATGAACTGACTACCACAGCATTTCGCTGGAAACAAGATAAAGCTTATTCACTTCTCATTCCAAGGAGCCTCTCTAGGGATTAGACTATAATGACATTCCAGTTACAGCATGAGACTGATCAGTGCAAATTACAATTCTGACTTGCTAATGCTGTGGCTAAGCACATACAACTATGTGGATTTTCATTTTGGTGTTTCAACGACCCTTCTAAAACTCTGCTCCATGACAGCAACATGCATTTGCCAGAGGAATCCTGAGCAGCACAGTTGATATAATCATTCCACACATGATGTTAAAGCACCTGGGCACAGCTGGCATTGAAAAATTTGTATTAAGCTTTCTATTATGGCAGATATTTTAGTAACAGCAAGAAAGAGAGATATTTATGATTCATTCATTATGTTCAAAGCATAGCATCTCAAGATCTTCATCAGATAAATGCATCTTTGAGATCAGCCTCCAGAGGGGAAAAACAGTTATTTGGTTTATTTAAATAATGATTCTTTTAAGAAGTACTAGCAGGAAACTGAGACAGAACCTCCTACCTCAATTAACTACGTAAAAATTTCACACACGTTACAATGGACTTCAGCTTTTAAAAATGAGGCTGGACAGAAGAGGGAAGAACGGATCTAATTTATCCAGAAGAAAACTAGACTGTGTATTAGGACTTGAACAGCTGCTGTCCATTATTCACAAATAAGGCACACTGAGGTATGTTTCACTCCTATATATCAGAAGGGCCCAAGTCTACACAAAAGAAAGTGATCCTGAAATTTAACCCTGTTATCACTTTTGTTCCTACATTTTCTGTTTACTACGCTGAGAAACAATAAGCTTGGAGTGTTTTTTCATAGAAGAAAGAGTAAAAACACAATTAATGCCAGACTTCCTGATGCATCCTTCCTCCTACTGGCCTCGTGACAGCTTTGAGTCATCTGACTGTGCTCTGCTAGCAAGCATAAAAAAACCTGCCACTGAGTGCAATGAGTTTTAGATATCTAAGCTTGCCTACACAGGGAAGAACATCCAAAACATAGGCATGATTACTGCCTAAGAGTTGCCTACATTTTTACCAGATGTTAACTATGAACATTAATCATCACTCACAAATACAACACTTCCCAACTGCCACTTAATGGCTAATTACCACTGAAGTTACATGGTAAGAGATTTCACAAAGCAATTTGACTCTTTTGAAAGGTAGAGCAAAATGTGTCTAAGATAGAAAACACCACACAACTGACATTACTTGAGTGTCCAAACAGCTGAATTTAACATGGTAAAGAAACACTGCAAGTATTTTGATCTCTCACACAACTCTCTCCAATAATAATTTACATGTAATTTAAGAAAAAAAATACAACCATATCTGTAGTCCTTTAGCAGAACTTATACTAGGGACTTCACTATTGTGAAAATGAACTGAAAATACAGCAAGTCTTTCGCAAAATGGGTAGGTTACTGACCTGACACAAACTTGACACAAAAAGTTAATTCGTAAAAGGAAGCATGTTTCCCATGCTTACCAGTATACAGAACTGTGTTAGATTTTAATTCCATCCACAGAAATTGAAAGGCATCAAAACAGGGTGACAACACACCCTTAACAGATATGCCTCCAGCCAGTCCTTCATCTCTCAACAGCTGACCAATACAGGCTCTTGATTTCCTGTTTTAAAAACCACCTGATAACTCATCACTGGTTGCGAAACTCATCACATACCTAAAATACACCTGAAACTCTGTTTTTCGGTTAACCTGCTGTCTTCTATACTCAAATTTTCAGACAATGCAATTACAAACAACTACAAGAGGATCAAAACTGTGTTTCAGTAGGGGTGTTTTTGGAAAAAATCTGAAAAATTCAAAATCAAAATCAAATCAAAAGAGCTGTTTAAACTACACTTTCAGGTATCCCAAAAATCCAATGGGATTGAACGAGCTTTTAGTAGAAGATGGCCTGCTGGCATATCTAAATTTTCTTTTGATTTGCCACATTAGAAAACAGACATTAACTCAGAACTCGCAAAATCAGCATTTAACAGACTAATATGGAAGTGGGTTGTTGTGAGGCAAACAAGGTTTCCTGGTCTTCAGCTTATATTGCCAAAATGGCAAACTTAAGTATTAACAACAGCACCTCAGATGTATTTTGGAGTTCAAGCCATCCACCAAAGTGTTTACTGGCAACAGTGGGAAAGCTAATCCTGATTTTCCATCAGATAACTTATTCATTGTTCTAAGGAAACACACCTGGAGTTACGTTTGGGCTTATTACGGCTAAAAAGCAATACAGATCCTTCACCAGTAAAATAAGGTACAGGGAAAAATACTGTGACTACTCCTCTCCCCATATCAGTCAGTGACATACACAAGAGACTGATAATGTAGGCTTGTGTAGGTAGCACTGACAAATATTAGGTGTTTTACTTAGAGTCTTTTCACTGGGTAGCAAAATAAATCTGGGAGGAAAACTGTGATTTTCCACAGCAGTGTTTGCTGTCAGGCTCCAGTGACAATGCTTAGTTACCATCCATTTACACCCCAACCATTACTGGCCTTACAGTGGGCTTTGTTAACCACCAAGACAGGTACTCAAGACCTCTGTGCCTTCTTCACCTTTCAAACAAGGAGCTGCAAAAACACCCTGCAGCTTTCTTCGGAAAGGAAACGCACACAGCAAGGCCAGGCCCGGGCTCTGGGCCCCCGCCCGGCCGGCACTGCCCGGTCTCCAAGGCCCTCCCAGCCCCGGCCACCCTGCGGGTCCCACAGGACTTACAGACCCTGTCCCCAAGGCTCAGACACACACACAGCCGTGCCCGGGCGCCACCCCACCCCGCCCCTGGGCTCACCGTCCCGATGCAGTCGGTGAGGCTGGGCGGGGGCGCCTTGGGCTTGGCTTTGCCGAAGAACCGGTTCATGGCGGCGGCGGCGGCTCCGAGTCCCGCCCGGCCCCGGCAGCGGCACCAGCAGCAGAGCGGCCCCGGCAGCGGCACCAGCAGCAGAGCGGCCCCGGCAGCGATCCCGCCGACCCGGAACGGCACGGCACGGCCCGCCCCGCCGGGGGAGGGCACGGAACGGGAGCAGGGAGGCAGGAACAGGGAGGCAGGAATAGGCAGGCAGGAACAGGGAAGCAGGAAGCGCTCCCCCAGCTCCGCCCCCCGCGGGCCCCGCACGGAGCCGCCTCTGCCCCTCAGCGCCCGCCGTGCAGCCAAACTGAGGGGCCTGTGCCAAGCGTGGAGTCGCCCCCTCCTCCCCACTAAGATCAGCTCATACGAATCTGTTGGAAGTGCCATGAAAACGTGAAACGAAAGCGTAGCGGGAAACGCGCTCTGCATGGGGAATAGCGAGGGCAGGGCCGGGCAGTGCCCGCCCCGCTGTGTCGGCCCCGCCAGTGCTGTGCCGGGTCCCGGGCACAGTGCGGGCACACTGAGGGGCTGGAGCGGCTCCAGAGGGGGATCAGGGCTGGGGAAGGGCCGGGAGCACACACCCCGTGAGGAGCGGCTGGGGGTGCTCAGCCGGGAGGAAGCTCAGGGTGACCTTCCCCTCCCTACAAGAGCCTGAGGGGAGGGGGGGCCGGGGGGTCGGGCTGTGCTCAGGTAACAAGCTAGGGCAGCCTTAAGCTGGGCAGGGCAGGTTTAGGTTGGACATGGGAAACTTCTTCACAGAAAGCACAATGAGACAACGGGAATGGACTGCCCGGTCACCGTCCCTGGAGGTGCTGAAGGAAAGCCCAGACACGGCACTCGGTGCTCAGGTCTGGCTGACAGGGTGGTGTTTGGGCACAGCTTGGACTGGACGATCTCAGAGGTCTTTTCCCACCTAATTATCCAACCTAACCATCATTCTGTGATATCATAGTTGTTTTATTTGTTATTTTATATTAAGAACACTTTTTCAGGTTTGTACAGGAGTTACTGAGGACCGAGCATATCTTTAGGCTTCACCCACTGGTCAAACTGGTCGGACGTGAGGAACCCCAGCTTTATAGCGGCTTCTTTTAACGTCGTCCCCTCCTTGTGCGCCGTTTTGGCAATCTTAGCTGCCTTATCGTATCCTGTAACAGAACAAAACCAATAAGTTAGCCATTTGTTAGTTGTGAGAGAAAAGTGGGACGCTTGGTCTTTGGAGAATTATTTGCTAGGCATTACTATTACTGTTTAACTCAGTTTGCAGTAAATGCACACCAGATGTTTACACCAACTCCAAGTGAAGATAAATTCTATTCCTTTCTTAGTTCATTTAAATCAAAGATTTATGGGACCTTCTCCTTTAACAAAAAAAAAAAAATAATCTCATATCTTAATCTTTTACTTATCACTATTAGTGTTCGATTCAGGAAAACAGGTACACAAATTTTCCCCATCTCCTTCTGACTCGAATCAGTTATTTTTCTAATGCACAGTTATGGCCACTGCAAGGAGGACACAACTTCTGCAACAGTAACAGCAACTGCTGATGTTCAAGTAAATTAACTTTTGACCTGAGCCGTGACTTGGTTTCCTAAACATTGTGACAATACAAGTAATATGCTTTTGCATATTGTTGCCACAAAGTATTTCAGTATAACGCTCTGAGAATTTCTGAGCCTTAAACCTACCTATATGTGGGTTCAGTGCTGTTACCAACATCAGAGATTCACTCATCAGTTTGTTGATCCTGTCCGTATTGGCTTGGATTCCTACTACGCAGTTGTCAGTGAAAGAAACACACACATCTCCAAGAAGTCTTGCAGAGTTTAAAACATTTTTAATCTAACAAGACAAAGAAAGAAATACCAATTATTTCATTCAGATATTACTAATTGCACATTCTGGCATATTTGTTCATAACTAGTGCCCCCCCTTTCGATAACAGATTATTTAACAGCCTATTTTCCTTGCAGTGTCTGACGGGCCTACAGGGAAGCCAGAGAGGGACTCTTCATCAGGAACTCTAGTGACAGGACAAGGAGTAATGGGTATAAACTGGAAGATGCTAGATATCAGGAAGAAATTCTTTACTGTGAGGGTGGTGAGATACTGGAACAGGTTGCCCAGGGAGGCCCCAGCCCTGGCTGTGTTCAAAGCCAGACTGGATAAAGCCTTGAGGACCCTGGTCTAGTGGGAGGTGTCCCTGCCCATGACAGGGAGGGTTGGGCCAGATGATCTTTAAGGTCCCTTCTAACCCTTAATATTCTATGATTCCATTTGTAGAACAGGAACATAGTAAATAGTACAGCCTCCTCCTTTTGCAGGGTAAACTCTATTACTCCTATTTAAAGGAATTTGTAAGAAGCATTCAATAGCAGAACTCTTGCATAAAAGCAACCAGACTATGTGTAATCATTTTGTTATACCAGTCCACAAATAACCAAATAAAAAATACATGAAGGCATTTGATTTGTTCTGATTTCTCCCCTCAGGTACCAATCACGAAAAGACATCTAAAAATATGAAATACAATAATGCCTGACATTAGTTGTCTTCTTTGACAATCTGTAACATGTCACCTTTTTTTTTTTTGGAGAGGTGTTTGTTTCTATCAACTTTATCTTCTGATAGGTACACCTCTTGGCTATTCAATTTTTTTTTTCCTCTTTAAAACCAGGTGCTATATGCTTAGAATAAATATATTCAGATTGACAGAAAAAAAGAACTTCAAACATTACCATAATCAGACACAGCAATGAAAATACAAAAAAATGCTTTATTGTAAAGTTAATTTTTCTTTAAATCCTTTTTAACTAGCATAATAAAGAAGCAGTATCAGGCAGAAAAATAATATGACATGCTGCTTCCTTTGTGCTTCTTATTTCTAACACAACAACACCTCAAAAAAACCCTTTCCTTTTATTTCTGTTTAGTATTAGCAACTCTTCTGCAAGTAACCATAATTCTTTTTAAACTATCATCCCTGCACTAACCTCTAGGCTATTCCCTCAACATCTTATACACCATTCTCCACAATCTTCTTATTTGATGCTGTGTTTATATACTTTTCCTCAATTTCTCCTCTGTTTAATTTTCCTTCTCCTTGAAAAAAAAAGGGCACAAAAAACCACAACCCCCCAAAGCAGGTAGTCAAAAAGTAAGAATTATGACTTGGTGTCAAAACCTTCAAATTTCAGTATAAGGTGATTTTTAACACTTCATTAGCTTGACTATTTAAAATTAACTTAAAATTATACATGCAGTAGCATGTATATTGGTGTATCCTGCTCACACTGTAGAAGGCAGACATTATTTTAAATACTGAAGTCTGAGACTAATGATTTACAATTTTACATGCCTTACTTGCCAGAAGCATGTAATCCTGTGGTATTCAGCAGTAGCAGAAATCAGTAACAGATAGCTGCTAAATTAAAAAAAATCTTGTTTTTAGCTAAAATTCCAAATTCTCTTTGGCTTTGTACAAGATTTTGTCTTGGTTTGTCCTCTCTCCCTACTTCCTTCAGTTGATTATAGACATACATTGCTAAGATAGAAGCTCATCTGCATAACATAGTTTCCCATAAAAAAGATTGTCCATTCCCTGCCAAAATAACAAAGTTTTACCATACAAAAGAATAAAATTTCTTCTCATAATTTATTAGATACTCTGGTGCTTGTATTAACCAATTATTCACTGAGGGGTTTTGTGCCCATGAATTATACGAATGTGCAAACAATTATTTAAGAAGTCCGAGACACTTAAACTTTTATGAACTTACCATCATGGGCTTAAAGACATTCAGTTCAAAGTGGCCATTGCTTCCTCCTACAGTAACAGCAACATGGTTTCCCATAACTTGGGCTGCCACCATGGTTACAGCTTCACACTGGGTAGGGTTCACTTTTCCTGGTTGTGAAAAGGAGAGAAAAAGGTTACTAGAAGCAAGGGGAAAAATAAACCAACCATGACCAGCCAGAAAACAAGTAGTTTTGTCATCTACCAAACCACATTCAACAGAAAATGCTTTTAAGAGGTAACTTGTCTTACTCATCTGTATCTGTGCACCACAGAAAATAAAGTGTTCCCATATGTGATATTGAGTGTACTACTCCAGTATTTCATGTAGGATTTGTAAAACAGTTATGGCTGCTTCAGCAGGCTACCAAGACTTTGAGAGCTTGATCACAATGCACAAGCTAAGCAGCTGTTAATTACCACAGTTCTTAACAGTCAAGAGATTACATACCCTTATTTGCTAACATACAGCTGTGCAAGCAGCTATTTTTATGAACACAAATTTTGGTGTAATAGGGCACAGACATGGACTTACTGACATTTGTGATCACAGAATCATAGAAATGAATCATAGTTGAAAGTGACCCCAGGTGCTGTTTGGTAAACATCTGTTAAGAGACATTGATCCTAAACAAAAGCAACAGGCCATTTCTCTCTCTGTTTTCTTTGTACCTGGCATGATGCTGCTTCCTGGTTCGTTTTCAGGCAGGATGAGCTCTCCTAGTCCAGAACGTGGTCCAGAACCCAGGAAACGAATATCATTAGCTATTTTCATCAGACTACACGCCACCGTGTTCATGGCTCCACTGAGTTCAACTAGAGCATCATGGGCTGCAAGAGCTTCAAACTTATTTGGAGCAGTGACAAAAGGCAAACCTACAAGGAGGAGGGGCAAATATTAAACCAGTGAGGCACTTCCTTGCAGATATAAACCAGATAATCAAACACATAATTAGCTTAATAAAAAGTTAAAATTAGTATCACTATAAGATCACCTCTCTTCTCTAGATCTACTTATGAAAGTATTTCTTAAACAAATTAAATTCGATACAAAAGACAAAAGTCATTAAAATATAGAAGAATATGAAATTTTAGCACCTACCAATAACAAAGGTATTAATGTCAAGCTTTCACTCTGTGTTGCACACTAAGCATTGCTTTTACACCACAGTATTTTGTGAATGTCGAAAATCTTTCAGAATTTAGCCTAAACTTATGTATTTCTTCCATTAAAACAAGATAGATACTTTAGGTTGCCAATTGCTTTGGTGCTTTCCCTCCGTTATAAAAATAGATGTTTTTGCAGCACAGTGCAGGCATTATGGTAAATAAGAAGTAACCATAATGCAATTAGCTAAAGAAAAAAGATGCACCCAAGTATCAGCACTGGAAGGGAACAATAAACCAGTCAGACCATGTGAAAGCTGATTCAGACTTAGGAGGATGCCTGCCAACACTGAGAGCACAGCAGCAATGGAAGCAACAGCTCTGTTTATGTTAATTAAATGCCTGAAGATTTAAGCCAAGGTTCCATAATGAAAAACATTTCTTCAGGACTTTGCCCTGGAAGGAAAGTCCCAGCAGAATGCTATTAGTGGGAACAGACATCACTAAGCACTGACTGTGGGCTGGACTTCTACCCCACAAAACTACTGTTCTGAGCTTTCATCACCCCTTCAAAGAAGGGCAGCACAACCTCCCTAATTTCTACTGCTTTGCAGTTCCCGACAAACACTAAATTCCACCCAATGGGCTTCCGAACTGCATAGCTGCCTTCTCAGTTGCAGAGATCTGTCCATACTTTTCCTTTTGTCCCTGCCAAGACACATCCTCTAGAAGAACATGTGAAACTTCAAGAGGCTGCCCTACTTGCTTTAAACTCGTACAATCTGCCACTAGGACACCTAACAAGCCCTGAGATGGGAGAGCTTTAGAACACCACAAAAAATGCCCTGTACTGCCCCTAGCAGCTGTTGGTTACAAGTCAATTCTTCCCTCTCAGGGTACAAGAAAGTATTGACCCTCTCCAAGACAGTGTACAATAGGCCCATTAAAACCCAAACACTGTTGATAAACAATTTCAGATTTTACAGCAAATGTAAATGACAGATGTACACTCTTGTTTTGGGGGCATTTAGAAAACTGGTATTGTGACACAGCAGATCTGGTTTACAGATGAAAAAACTCAACGGCACTGTAAATTATTTTTTTTTAAGTTTTAAGATCTATCAAGAGAGCATCAAAAGAATCAGACAGCTAATTTTTACTTTTTCACATGACAAAAACAGAGTGACTTTGGGAGTGTTTTTTCACTTCTTTTGTGCCCAGTCACTGTAATTTAAGAGAGCAAGAGGAGCAAAGATCAAGACATAAGCATTATAGTTGGGCTAATAATAGAAGTCTGAAACTGTATCCATATCTAATGTGTCTCGCTCAGAAAACCACCATAATTTCAGTCACTTTCAATGCACTGAGTATAATTATAAAAACACACTGCACAAAATATCTGAAGTAGAAGGCATATAACACATGGCATTAACAGAAAGTTTCATGTTAAAATATAAATAAAATTTGAGCTTATTAAAATTATAGAAAAGGAAAGATTTGGGTTGAATTTGACTATCACATATACTGCTATACTGATCACTCCAAAATACCATTCCTCACCCGTCAGTTCAGCCACTTTAGCAGCAACTTTCTCAGCAAAGCCAATTCTTGTGTTTAATCCTGTGCCAACTGCAGTCCCACCAGCTGCCAGCTGATACACTCTTGGCATGGTTGATTCAATTCTAGCCACACCATATTTAATTTGTTGCACATAACCACTAAATTCCTTGGAAAGAAAGGAGGACAAAATAAAGGAACAAAGACAATAACCAAGAATAAGCATCTAAAATAATTTAGACTTTTAACATGATTTGACTGAGCTTTTAAAAAACATATAAGCACTAAATTTTACCCAAGTGCTACATCTTGGCATGTTGTCAGTAAGAGGACAAGTATGGAAATATTAGAAGATTGCTCCCACACTACAAGCAATTATATATAAAACCAACTTGAATATATAAAATAAAATTATACATAACAGCTTTTTAATCTCAGATGTGTACTTAGTAGGATCTAATCCACACTAAAACAGCTCCATGATTAAAGTAACATTCTCCAAGTACAAAGAGAGAAATGGGTCTTGGGATTTGTTCACTTGATTTTGGTTAGTAAAACCCACCTGTGCATTCTTGGAAAAAATCCTCAAATTTTACCTGGATGTTTATCAATTCAGTTTAATTCATTATCCAATTACTGTAATATAAGCCATCTTTGACAATATGATAAGATTTGCCATCTTTTCTATTTACATATACACATCCAAGATCATATATCAAAGATTTTCATTCAAAATACCTATAAGTTCTGTGTGTTGGCCAAACCTCATTTATATAAGTTTACAGCCTGCAATTACCTCTTCCTTGCAATGCCTGAATAACTGAAAAACTGTGTTATTTGGTAATGAAACATCATTTAAAAATCATTTATACCTTAGTACTGTTAGAAGTAAAACACCTATAAAAAATTAAGAAAACTTATGATGCTGTTATTAGAGTATGGCATACCCAGCAAACTCCAGTATGGACTGAAAATACTCAGACTGAGATTCAGCCCATAATTTCTCTTAAACTATCAATTTAATTCAGGTGTCCTCAAGTTTGCCTCAATTTCCTCCAGTACATTTACAAGAATTTTCCAAAGAAATGCATAGTTTTATATTTTTTACCTGTCCAAGTGTAAGTGGAACAGCATCCTGTGTATGAGTGCGCCCTATTTTTATGATTTGGGAAAACTCTTTGGACTTCCCTTCAAGTGCATTCTGTAGCTTCTTTAGTCCAGGCAACAACACCTCATTAACCTCCTGGGCAGCAGCAATATGCATTGCTGTTGGGAAAGTGTCATTTGAACTCTGTGAAGAAAGTTCAAGAAATTTATTTACAAGCTTTTCTCACTGTTCTTGCTGTAAGATGTGCACCTATGGCTTTATTCTCTTTAATTCATAAACAATCAGAAACTAAACTAAGAGTAAGCAACTTAGGAGCGTTCCACAAGGCCAGTGTCTTGTTGACAAATCAACTTTTTATAACTATACCTCAAGAAAGCTAAATTGGATAGATTGTTCACAACAACACTGGGACCAAAAAAAAAGAAAAATAATTACTATAGTAGTTACAAGAGAGGTGTAACAAATGCATGGATGATTTTAAAGGAATTGTAGGTGACTTTAAAACACCTACGTTTTGCTTTGATAATGTTAAATTCATAGTTCACTGGATACTGAGTAACCACAAAAGATCAGGAAGGGAAACAATCAGGTCAGTGTCTTAATATTTCCTTCAGATTAGCTGAAGTTTAAGAGTAAAGTATAATAACAATGTCTAGCATGATCCAGCATTTAGAAACTGGACCTATATTTAACTGCTTTAAGACTGTCTGCAGTAAAAGTCATTGTCACAAGGCCACCTCTGCCCAATACATTATGTGTGAATTTATCTGTCATGAATGAGTTCAAAGTTTTTAATCTAAAGAGCTCATACTGTCCCTGACAGACATCTTAAAGTTCATTTAAGCTGAGAAAAATACGGAAAATTATTGCCAAAGCTGTCCACAAAACTACTTTTCTTTTTAAACAGTGGATATGACAGAACTCAAAATTCACAATTCAAAAACCCAAAACCTTTGAAATTCAAAGAAGTGTAATACAGGTATAACAACCTGGCTTTTGTTAACATGGTCATTCGGATGTACAGGCTTTTTGCTCCCCAGTGTGCCTCCCATTATCTCAATGGCTCTATTGCTGATGACTTCATTGACATTCATATTGGTTTGAGTTCCAGACCCAGTCTGCCACACCACCAGTGGGAAGTGATCATTTAATTTTCCTTCGGCTACCTATAATGGAAAAACAGAGTAAAGTTATCCTGTGAAAAAAAAAAAAAGTAAAAGTATAAACCTGAATATTTTATAGCTATAATTAAAATTATGCTCTCCATTGTATTTTTAAAGCTACATGTAATAGTTGTGAATTTATACAAGAATAACAAAGAGGTTTTGATGTAATACTAGATACCAAAAGGGAAAAAAACATTTCCTACCTTTTTGAAGATGCTGAACTGTGAAACAGATATATAGAATTTGATCTCATGTTCTACAGTCATAGGAAGAAAATACCTTTAAATTATATCTTCTCTTTCCCAAACAATGCAGCTGATTTTACAAGTCAAACGTATCACCCACTTAACCAAATTTTAAAGCAATTTGAATTCTAATCCTCTTGGGGTAGGATGAGAGGTAATACATGCTGGTTCTCTCTTCCACAGTTATTTACTCAGGTTAGCAAGAGAAATGTCTTAGAAGTTTCTCAACCAGTGCTTCAGTACTGATTCAGTGTTGTGTTTCTCCTTCGGATTTGACTGTTTCAATAGGGCTTATCTGTCTACAGACTTCTCACTATGGGTGCACTGTGTTTTTCTAGGAGATCAGGATAACAGCTGCACAATTTCATCAATAGACTGATCACAACTATACAGCAGCTAGAATTAGAGGCGTTCAGAAGTCTGTTCCTTTGGGAAATAGTCCCCCAGTGTGAAAGTTCGGGTTGGCTCTCTGCCAACAGCCAAACCTCACAAGAAAGATTCCCCCCTCCCTCTCCCGAAACGGCAAAAAGCAGCAAGAGAAAATTGAAGGAATATATATATATTTACATATATTAAATTTATATACTAGGCACAACAAGACAGGGACCCCCAAACCACCCCAGTAAGGGACAAGGGAAGGGAAAGGGGAGAGGGAGACAAAATAGGGAAAAATAAGACAAAACAAATATATATACAATCTAAATTCAGAAATTAACTCAGTAAATAACAAATACAATAGTAAATTCACTACTTTCCTTAGAAAAGCAGATTCATAACCTTCCCCGCCGGCCCAGGCAAAACAACCCCCAGAGCAGGCCTCGCTGAACACAGATAAGCCAGGCCCAAACACCGGGAGCTCGTCAGCGTGCGAGCCCGAGAAGGAAAAGAAAGCAAAAAAGAGAGAAAGAACACCTCCCGCCTCAGCTTATATACACCTGATTATGTGAAGAGATAGGATGGAATACTTCCTAGATCTTGACCCTGGTTACCAAGGAAGGCCTACAAAAAACAACCCATCACACCCAGAAAAGGTGTTTTTGCCAAAGATCACCAGCCATCTACATGCTACTGCATGAAATCTGTGTAACTGGACTCTGGTATTTGTCAAGAAAGAAATTTCATACAAGCAAGTTCCAGACCTCTTACATCTGTAGACGTAACATTTTGCTTCAACAAAGCCAGCAGTTGGCTGATAGTATCAAACTCCTTCCTGTAAGGCACTCTCCCATTTGATTGATGTTTCTTTGAGCCTGTTGAATCTTATACACATTTAGAGAGTTTTCTAAACATATGTTTGTGATAGCATCAAAATCTGTGCTCAGAAATATCACATCCATGCATATTAGCCTCAGAAAAACAAAGGATCTGTTGTCACAACATCGAGGCTAGATAATGATCTCCAGATTATCAGGATACAGCAGTCCTCCTGGAAACATGCTTTTCAGGAAAGAATCTTGTGCACTCCCCATCTTATACAGGGACAAAATTCCCACCTCCAAGAGTAACTTGATTCCTTGATGTATCTTTTCAAGTTGTATTAGAAAATTATTTTCTAAGGGAAAGGATATAATTGCAAATAAGTTTTTAAAGCACAACAGAAAAAAACCCCAAACAACTTTCAGAATTTATGAAGCTAAACTAAGCAGCCTTTAACCACCAAAGCTTCAAATCCACCTTTAACTAGGGAAACCCTGGAAACCACAGAAAGAGTCTGGACATACTCTGGAGTTCTCCAAAGCTATTGGGTCTTGGGATTTACACTGCTACAGCTGGTAGAAAGAGGATAAGGGTTCCACAAATATTGAAATATTTTTAAGCTAGTCAGAACAAGCAAATTCAATTAAAATGCTTCCAGGTAAAAAGGTATGTTGATATATACAAATCAACACACCTGATATTACCACACCTCAATTAATGGTCATTCACAACTCTGCACTTTGGGTGGCCTTTATCCTAAGGAAGAGGAGATGCCTGTTCGTCTCATCATGTCCTCTTTAGCAATAAAACGGATACATATAAAGCACAGATTTACTAGTAAGCTTAAGTCTAGAGAGGAAATAGACTAGTAACAGAGAAACTATGCAAATTGCAGATGGTCTTCACATTACCAGGGTCCAATTGAATTACAGATTAGAGACTTCTTTGCCTGGCATATCAGAGTTCAAGTTAGGTGAATGAACTGAGATTCCTATTCCCCTCCTAGGTTCTTTTATACTGTTAATCTGGTAAGAGTCAACACTATGCAAGTAATAAGTATTCTCAATAGAGGGGGGGGAAATCACATTGCTTTTATAGCTTAAGTATCAAAATGCATTTGAATATTTCATAATTTCTTGAAATGCAAGAAGAGTAAAATTATTATATTAAGTAAATGATGTCTGAAAAACAAAAATTAACTAATACAGAAGGCCTTCCTCTAGCAATCTGAGTAATGCAATCTCCCAGGCTGCTGTGAAAAGCTTAACAAAAATACAGTAGCAGTTCTAGTATTTGAACAGTTTGTTCCTACCTCTGTTGCTGCCTGCACAATAGCTTTAGCAATCTTTGGGTCGAGGCCATAATCTTGATTTACTTCAGCAGCTGCTCTCTTCAAGATGCCAAAAGCCCTTATGACTTGAACCTGAGACAGAAGGATAAGTTTAAATACACAATTTTCTTCCCCCAAAGGACATGTTAGGAATTTATAGTGCATGTCTAGTTCTAAACCAAACTCCTTCTGATCATAAATCCAGCAGTAGTCCATCAAACAAACCAGAGAGCAATCAGGTCCTATGGCCTATGCTCACATTAACAGTAACATTCATCACAGCAGTCCAGAGAGCAGCACACAGCTTTTCTTTGCAAATCCAGGCATGCTCTGTGCATCTAAAATAAAATGCATTAAAATTGAACTGGTTCCATTTCTAAAACAGCTTTTTGAAGGAAAACTGACATATGTTTCAGTACATAGAAAGTCAGTATATGACAAAGCATGTGTGCACTAATGCACTATGCACAACAACATGTGAAAAAGTAACTTTATATCAACTCATGCTAAACAACCTCAATAACAAATTACATAAATGCTACAGCAAACAAATTATTCCATTCACTTTTTCAGCTTTGGAAAAATGAAACAGATTTCTATTCATCCTGGTCATTAAAAAATTTACCAACACAATAAAAATTATCCAAAAGCAATATTCAGTTTATTTCAATGCAACAAAAAAAACGGATTTCTACCACAAAACAATATATTGCTATGAAATGTCTACATTTCAGTAAAATTCAAAGTTGTTCACACTTCCAGCAAAAATCTAAGAAAAAAAGTATTCACTTTCAAATCCAAAACACACTTAAGAGAAGAAATAAACATAGATTTAAATTACTTACTGGCATCCTTTCTGAAACACCTCCAATTTTGAAGTTCATTGTAGATCTTACAGTCTGGGCACCATAGTATTTGTCACTTGGGACCTTAAGTTCACCAAAGGTATCATATTCTATCCTAAAAGCCTCCTGAGTTGACTGTAGAAAAAGAAAATCCAAAGTCTGGTAAATGGCACATTCATTTTCAAAGCAAGCAGTCAAGAAAAAAAGATTCAAGAAGGGGGGAAAAATACAAAGCAAAGACATGCAGCTAGTCATAGGTAGTTTTCTAATTATACCTTCAAAATTAAAATAGCTTTCTAGTTTGAGCACCTGTCTCACTGGAAGTCACAACCACTAACACTGTGAAGCTTGGCTGCCCCAACAGTGACAGGGAGAACTGCAACACTCAAGATCTCGGCTGCCCACTGTATGAAACGTCACATCCTGATGAAAGACTGTGTCTTCTTTTCTAAGAATTGGTACCTTGGCTTGCAATGTACAGAACTGGTGTTTTGGTAAAACCAAAGAAGAACTAGCATGGTAAGAATTCGGGTAGCATCTGCCCAGTCAACATACATGTAACACAGATCCACATGGCACATGACACTTAAGACTGGAAGGGAGCAACTGACTAATACAATACCAAGCTACTGACCATTAATTATCCTCTTTAGCCTAATAAACCAGGAACAGTTCCCCAGTTGTGCAACACAAAGGAACTGCATCTAGGTATATTCTGTGCACTGTGTACGTACAGCAGGATTTCTGTATGGTGCATCCACCTGGCACGTGCCATTATCTAACACAGCCACAGGCAAATTAATTTTAGCTGACATACACCAAAGAAATTAATTCCTTACTTTCTTCAGAACAACCCATTCATTTGTGATGATGTGATCACATTCACATGCACCTACAGAAAGATTCTGGAACTGGAACAGGAAGCAAGAGCAGTTCACTCTTCCTCTCCCCACACCTTGGTCAGCAAAGTCGCAATTTGCTGTGAGAAAGGTATTAATCCTTCCCCAGAAGAGGAAGTTATCTTCTTCCTGAGTCTTCAGGAAGGGGAAGAAGTCTTTTTCAATTCTTTATAATGGATAGAGCAAAACAATCCCAGACCCAGAGGCAGGGTATATATAGACACAATGCCATGACCTAACCACAACCCTCAGGGGTGACTCCTTGGGAAAGCTCTATCAGTGGAGTCAAGTCAGTGTTGCAGTGCAGTGAAAAGAGAAAATCAAATGTGAAGGACTATTGAGAAAAACAAAAGATATAAACATTGCTGTGTCACCATGGTTCATCTGTAGTCTGAAGTCTGTGCAGATTTGGTTCTTTCATCCCCAAAAAGCATATTACTGGAAACAGTTCAAAGAAAGGAATGAAGTTGATAAAAGGTAGGGAACAGCTTTCTTAAGAGAAGTGACCTTTTTGTTCAGTAAAGAGATAACTTGGGGACTGAAGGAAAACTGAGGTCAGTAAAAGCATCAGTATTAGCTGCTCACTGTCTCTTCCTGTAGGAGCCAGGCTCAAAGCAAGGGAAAGGGAGCAGCGCTTCCCACAAGTCACAGACTGACAAAACTCTGCCATTTGATGCTGTGGGTGAAGGAAGCCTGCATGAGTTTAGGGAAGGCAAGCACTCAGGAGAAAGATCTAAACTTATGATTTTAGATAAGTAGGGTTTTTATACAGACGAACCACAGACTCAGGAAACCCCCTGATGTGAAATTCATAGAATTATAGAATCATTAAGGTTGAAAAGATCATCGAGTCCAACCTCTGACTGATCACCACCATGCCAACTAAACCATAGCACCACGTGCCACATCCCATCATCTCCTGAACACCTCCAGGGAGGGTGACTCCACCTCCCTGGGCAGCCCATTCCAATATTTGACCACCCTTTCGGTGATGAAATTCTTTCTGATGTCCAACCTGAACCCTCTCTAGTGCAACTTGAGGTCATTTCCTCTTGTCCTGTCACTGGTTGCCTGCAAGAAGAGGCCAATGCCCACCTGGCTACAACCTCCTTTCAGGCAGTTGTAGGGAGTGATAAGGTCACCCCTGAGCCTCCTCTTCTCCAGACTAAACAAGCGCAGCTCCCTCAGCTGCTCCTCATCAGACTTGTGCTCCAGACCCTTCCCCAGCTCCACTGCCCTTCTCTGGACTCACTCCAGCCCCTCAATGCCTTTCTTGTAGTGAGGGGCCCAGAACTGGACACAGCCCCAAGGTGTGGCCTCACCAGTGCCAAGTACATGAAGAGTTTGAGTCAGAATATGGGAAAAGCATTGTATATGTTTGCACAGTTCTTACTCTTCCCTATGAGTCCGCTTCTGAAGTCAGACTGTTCCTCTCTTTCCTTGGTTCATTTTACTTGCTCCCTGTTAGGTGGTCTCAGTCTTCCTGGACAGGAGCACAGCTGGGGTTTGGGCCAGAACACCCTCTCCAGCAGCCCTGACCTTCTGCAGCAGCTTGCCCAGGTTTGCATCACAACAGTTGGCAAGCTGCAGGTGGGGAGAGGGGAGTGTCCCAGCCTTTTTACTGTCCTAAGCATTCCCAGCCACACGGAGACACTCTGCCACCAGGTACTCCATCAGTCCTACAGAAGAAGCATGAGCCCTTGTTCTTTTTGAGTACTCACAGAGTAGGTGGTGCACATGGCCCAGAAAAAACTGCAGCCCAGCCCACAGCAAGGATTAGCTCTCACATTGCTGTCCACTTCCCACAGCTTGTTTTTTGGCTGATGCTCTCCCAGACACTGACTTCACAAGAACAGAAAGCTTAGTGTGGAACGAAACAGTATGTCATTCCTACGTTCTTTAATCCTCCTTATCCTATCTGAGTCGCTTGGCATTCATTTACATGCTAACAGTGTTAAATAGGGATGCTTACGGGTCTTACTGCACATATGCACATATTAATACTCCAGCAGTTGGGATCATTGACACAGAGTCTCTGAAATCCCTACTTTTGATATTTGGACACCTTCTATAAGCAATGTCAAGCTTTCACAGAGCTGGATAAGCAGAACCAATTCAGTACCAAGCCCAGTGCTCAATATCATCAGTTATTCAATCACCACTACCCATGCTCAAACAATATAAAAAAGTTAAACTACCTGTAACCTTTTAGACTTAAAAAGCCAGCAGTTGCACAATTGATTCCGCAAACTTACATAATCCCAATGTCAACAATGGTGAAACAAAGATAAATAGAATCAGTACATACTTGTACAAGTACCTTCTAACAACAAAATCATTATTTAAATAAAAATTACTTCCCTAGTCAATTCCACATTACACATTCACAAACTCCAGTGAAGTTAACAGGATAAGGTGCTTTAAGATGAATGTCATTTGCTGGTTCACAGAGTAAGTGGTGACACTAGCTAAAAAAGTAAAGTGGCATTTTTCCTATATACTGAAGTACCCTAACTGCAGCATTACCTTCAGACTGATGTAGCGCCCTGCAGAAGCCTTGCCTGAATTTGAATGCAACAAACACGCTTCCCTCACTCCTCAGCCAGAATCCACCCTCTTGAGCAGCTTTATGAGCAGAAGGGTCACAGTTCCTGTATGTAAAGCAGTTTCTGCAGCCACTCCCTGACCTGCAGGACCTGCTGTAAAATGGTGCATCAGTAGCACATTCTCCTCAATCCTCCACTCCACCACCCCTTGGCCACAGAAGCCAAAAGGAGACCTACCAACTCCACCACAAGCCAAGATAAACTGCCGTGCCCCCCTAGTTTCTGTCACAGCTACAGCAAGTCTCTGCTCAGAACTCATATTCCTCACTTTTACAAGACCCTTTAATTTCTTACAATGGCCTGACAAGATATGCTCTGCCCTCCAAAATCCCAACAACCCACAGTGCAAAGCTTACGGAGTTAAGCAAACAGAACTGTACTTTTGCCCGGCTGCAGGGAATGATCAGCCAGAACCCCCCGCACCATAACCCACTGGAGATCCTCAGTGGCAGAACTGCTGCAATGCTGCTTCCCAAGGAAAATTACATCTCATTTACAGATGCAGCAACTTCTGGATGTAAGTCTTTCAATTCAACGAATCTTTGGTTTTAGCCTGTCAACAGCAACCTTCTGGAGGCCATCAGAAAACACAATCTGTGCTCAACTGTTCTCTTTTAGCAGATGAAGGATGTTTCCACTTTTAAATATCTTTTCTCCTTTATAACACGGAGTCACAAATTTCACAAATACCAGGTCTTCAGCAAGTATACGACAGCCATGATCTATAATGTTTTTCTCAGACTGTGCCAAACAGGAAAATAAGAAAGGGAACCATCCCACAGGCCAGTGGTTTGAGTACCATAGTCTGCTTTGACTCCGATGTTATTCTGCAGCCAAGTTTCATCCACCATCAAAGCTATTCACTCGCTGGTAAACTTGTTCTTTTAAATGTAATTTCCTACACCTTAATCAATACCACAGACTGGAAGCTCATGTTCAATTTCTCATTAAATTTACTAACTAATTTCGTAAACTGATAAATTGATAAAATTGATAAAATGCCGAACATCCCACGCTTTCTGCCGAAATTCCTCTGCCAGTCTGGATCCCGTCCTTGTTTTAAGGAGGGATCTCCCAGAGATGCACCTGGGGTGTTGCTCCCGCGCAGCCCCCCCGGTGTTATCCCTGCGGTTTGGAATCCCTGTTCCCGCGCTGCTGCTGTTCCCGCGCTGCCCGCTGTGCGACACAGCCCGGCGGACACCGGCCTGCCCCCGAGCCCCCACTGCGGGCCCGCGGGCTGCTCCCGGCTCCCTGCCCGCCCCAGGGAGATTCCAGGGGGATGCGCCTTTTCCTCATTCGCACCTCAACAGCTCTGCGAAGGGGCCCGAGCTCCCTGCGGGATCGTGTCCCTGCGGGATCGTGTCCCTGCAGGAT
>VXBX01000254.1:399681-417158 GCA_013400415.1 Scytalopus superciliaris | reverse complement strand
GGGGGGCGGCGGCGGCACCGCCTTCCCCGCGGGGGGAGCGGGAATACCGGGGCTGCCCGGCCCGGGTGGAGCCTGGGCGGTGTGCTTCCCAGCGGCAGCCAGCATTCACCAGCAAGGACAACATCCTCCCGGCCGTCAGACAGCTTAAAACGCTGCATCCAGTTGTGATCTGCGTAGTTACACCTCAGGCATCCGGGAACTGGGAGTTAGTCACGGAAATGCTGCTGGAAACTGCTCTATATGCCTTACATCTTGGCACTAAACGCGCATCGAGTCTGGTAAGCGTTAATGTTTAGGCAAGTCCTCTGCCCCCTGGTCTCTCTGGGAGAAAAGAATGTCTAGGAAACGCACAGATGCCACAAAAATGGCTTCAGAAGCACCAGAGTCAGCAAAGAATAGCTTTTAGTATTATTCTATGTTATACAGAATATCATTTTATTGCAGAGGAAGGATAGTAGAAGTCTCTTGTTTCATTCAATAAAATACCATTAAAACGATACCAAGTTATAATTACTAGTGCATCATTCTTTTCTTCAATATTGCTTTAAATCAGCAATTATGGTGCTTAAGACCCCACCATCAGAAATTCAGCCTCTGTATCTTGTCTAAAACTACTGCAGCCCCTTTCACAGAAGCACCCGATGGTTGGTGTTGGAAGGAGCCCCTGGAGGTCATCCAGCCCAACTGCCCTGCTAAAGCAGGTTCACCCCAAGCAGGTTGCACAGAATCACATCCAGGCACGCTTTTAACTTCTCCAGAGAAGGAGACTCCAGAACCTCTCTGAGCAGCCTGCTTCAGTGCTCTGCCACCCACTCTGGGAAGAAGTTTTTCCTCATATTCAGAGGGAACTTCCTGTGCTTTGGTTTGCGCCCACTGCCCCTTGTGCTGTTGCCAGGCATTACATTTATTTTCTTCAAGTATGGAAATTAACCATACATTCACAATAAAAGCATTGTAAATAAATATATCAGCACATTCAAACAAATACAAGACTTCAATGACTTTATTTAGACACATTTTGTGTTGTCTCTGTCAGTTTTGACAGATGGGTGAAGGAAGATGAAGCTGTCCTGCATTCCATTTTTAATAATGGTACAGTAAGCCACAGCAGAATACAAGCTGGAGAGAAGTTTAGTAAGCATTTTCCATTCATTGCGAGTGACAACACTATTTGGATTTGCTTGCGCCATGCTTATGTACACTGGCCCCCTCTGGGGGAGGGCTTCCAGGGCCATGGAAGTTGCTAGTAGGAGCGGATTGCAGGCGGGACGGTCTGGCAGTCTTCCTCGTTCAAAGTCCTGTCGATCACAGGTCTGTATTTCAAAGTAACCTGTGGTAAAAGGGAACAAACAACTTTAGGAACAGAGTACGTCCTGCATCTAAACAAGCCAGCCTAGCTAACAGGAGCGGCCAAATAACACAGGTAACGGAATGACTTCATGGATGTTAAGCTAATTTCTCCATTATTTTCCTTCCATAGAAAATGAACAGTTAGTAACCTACAAGGAATGTTAAAAGCCTCACCATATTACCACTGACTGAATTCCTTTAAGGCAAAGCCTGACCAGAAAAGGTATTAGAAGAGTGACTTTAAAAAGGCTTTTGAATAAAACTAAAGTTTTGAGTAAGACTGCTAGCTCCTACTTCTTTCAGCTAGGAAAGTCTTGGAGATGAGAACCCAGTGCATCTGCTAGGAGACAGAACTGCATCTCTCTATCTTTGTGTCCTCAGCGGATATTTAGGAAGTGCTCTCACTTGTCCCCAAACTAGATTCAAGGAAGATTGTGGTGGTGGACAGTGGGTCTGCTGACCCCCTGAGTGCTGACATTAAGCTTGCCAGCTTTGTGGTGTATCCTTAAAAGAGGAAGGCACACAGATGGAGAAAGAATGTAAACAAGAATGTGGAAGAGATAGCTGGGGATAGGCTGCAAGTTACAACACTTAGAAGTTAACAATAAGAAGTTTTGTTACTGGACAAGTATAAGGGAAAGCACCTATCAAAAAGTGACAAGTAACCACTGTAACTGTATATAAACATGTGTGGTAAACAATAAAGTGTGTTAGTTTGCTTGCTGTAAATATGCTGCTTTGCTGCTTTTTTTACCACCACAACAACAGAAGACAGAATTGGAGGGACAGAGAATTACGAGGAATGAGAAAATAAGATATAAAAACCCAACAGTCAACATTTCTTTAGGGTCAGAATTCAGTTCTATCTTTGAAATACCATACAGCTATTATGCTAAGCACCAACAGAAGGTTTTGTCACCATTAAAGGAAAAAAAAAAGCTTTTGAACTAGCCTGACACAAGGGGAAAAGCAATTTCAGCTCAAATAGCAAAGTCACTTCCCAAAGATCAACAGTAACCTATCCCAGTTATGCCTACCATTCAACAACAAAGTTTTGTAACAGTACTATCATGATTTCAAAAGCTGTCTTTGAGAGCAGCTGTTGACAGCAAAAAAGACCCTCCAGCATCAGGCTCCACATACCTTCCCAGTTGGAATATCCACATATGAAAGGGTGTGCTTTCTCCAGTGCTCCTCAAATGGCTTCCGCTGTTGGCCTTGGAGTGGCTTAGAATAGTCAAACTCATCTACTCGTAACTATGAAGAAAATGAGGTTAGTTTAGACCAGAAGTTATATCTACAGATCACTTTAGAACCACATGGTTAGTTGCATTTCAATTGTAACTGTAACACAATGTGTCTCCAAATTGACAAGCAGCTTTATCTTAACACTGCCCATGTCCACTTTTAAGTGCTCAGGCTTTACAAGGGCTTTAAGGTCCCTTGCACAGGACAATTACTCTGTTTATGTGCACGTATATCCTTTATGCATTCATGACATTATTACTATAGTCCTGGTTTAGAGGTCTGCAATCATTCAGATGCACACACTGAGCAACTCTTCTCAAGACTGTTGGCCAGTGTTGCATGTATTGGTCAATTTATATATCACAAATAAGAACAGGTAAAGCAGAACAGATGGGACACCAAACAAATACTACACTAATCTTAAAACTGAAGCCTGCACTTAGAAGAAACTACAAATTTCAAATAAGCCATCTGAGGACACAGAACAAGGAAATTCAATCCTACATCCAGGTCACAGAAAGTATCTATACCTTATAATCCTCTCTGGCATGGGCACCCCGGGACTCTTTGCGAGCCTCAGCACCATAAATGGTTTGCAGAGCACAAAGCATCAGGTTTTGCAGTTCGAGGGTCTCCACCAAGTCAGTGTTCCACACAATACCTAGTAAAATATTAAAATATGATGGAAGATGGTCTGCAAACAAGTTACTCCTCAATTTACTTCTGTCCTATTTTGATACTTAGAATCAAGCTACCCAAAGCTCTTCGTACTGCAGCCTCAGTACTACCCAACACTGAATTATTTATATGCCTGCAAGGCTCAGGAATGATTCCAACACCCTGAGAATCGTAGAAAAATTCAGTTCTACCAATCCCTGTTGCATGTGTGCTACTGAGACAAAATCACACCATAGATTCTTGCCTGCAGCTCAGTCCCCATACCTCATTTCCCAAGATACGGCTAGGTGATAGTTCGTTAAGTAGATCCCTAGCAGATCCACACAACAGAGCTTTCCCTTCCTTCCTTCCTACCCTCTGAGAGAGGAAAAAAACTCCTGCTAGTTATACACAGTTCTTCAAGATGGACACAAGTTCACTGACACAAATATATCTCCATTTTGATCCCTACATTCTAAGCTATTTTATCACTTTGCTTGATGCTTGGCAAGAGCTGTCCAAGAAAGCCAGTTCTACTTTCAGTCTTAGAACATGTGTCCAGTAGCAGTGGCTGGAGAATACATGTGAGTGAACAAAAGGTACACATCATCAGTTGTACTTAAATAACAAGTTCTCATGAGATACACTGCAAGTCATGGCAGTATCTGTATGCACTGTGATCTGCTCAGCTGAAGAATGACAATAGCCTTGCAAATCCCTGGTCTTTTCAGAAGATACTAACAAAGTTCATCATTCATCTTTTTGAACAACTTCATGTTCTGAGAGAAGAGCAGTTTGTACCTCACACAGTTAAATCCAATTTCAGTCTCTGTTTCTTTGAAAGATGACTGGTAAGATCAAGTATTTTATTGATTACCACATTTAGGAAGTAGAATTCTATCAAGTACTTTGAAAGATTCAAAACAGTCAAAGTCTTCAGACAACGTTTCAAGTAACATGTAGGGTTTATAGAAAAAAAACCAAAACCAAACACCAACACATTTTCCAGAGAGTACTCTGGCCAAAGTGTATTCTTTGCTATCAAATTACCTCTGTCAAAAGTCTTTAGATGAGCCAGATCACCATAAATTTGGCTAAGTTTTTCACAGCCTTCTTGGAGTACAGATCCAGTACGAAATACGGCAGCATGGTTTTGCATTGCCTGCAACATAGTAAAACAAAGTCAGTTTGATATGCTGCATGCGAACCCATGTAACTTCCTTAGTTCCAACAGAGCTTGATACAGAGCTGTTTTCACTTCAGACTTGTCTGCAGCCTAAAAAAAACCCACATTCTTCTGTTCACCCCCAAAAAATGAAACCCCAGTGTATTATACAGCAAGTAAACCACCCAAGAGGAATAACCAGGAAGGGAAGAAGCAATTAACAAAAGAGTTACAAGCTTTGCTGCACACAATCTTCTCACATGCTTCGTACTTCTGCAAAGCAAACTGAGAAGTGCACTTTGCAAAGTGACCAAGCTCACTGCTGCTTGCAGCTTCTCCCACCCTGTACTTGAGAGCTCCACCAGGCTTACCTTCTGCATGTTAAGTCGCACTTCTGAAGTTCTTATGCTTCCATTAGCAAATCTTAATTTGTCAAGATTGGCAACTGACTCTTCACCAGCATTTGGTTTAATGGAAGGAACTGGCTCTCCTAATAAGAAAGTTTCATGAGTTTAGTAGTTTGACTTGGTTTTGGTTTCTGGCAGTTTCATAGAGTAGCAACTACTGGAAGTCAGATTTGACTAAAACACTGTTTTCTCACTCTGAGGTACACAGTAACAGTAGCTTTCCTGAACTCCCATCAACAGTATCCATACAGTTAAAAATACAGCTCTCAGAGGAATATATGAATCCCATGCTTTCCTATGACAATTCATAGAGATTTTACAGGTTTGGCTAAATTCTGCTGTTCATTCCTTAGAAGCAGCAGTTGATGAGAATTAAAAATTACTCTAAACTATGGAATAAACTTGTGGTCCTTAACACCTTCTCTTATACTTTCTTTGTATCCTCACTCCCAAACCTCCCACCCTCCTCTGGATCTGTTAAGAGACCAGGACCATTCAATCAGCTTAGAAGTTACACAAGCTCAACTTTTTACCTCTCATACTGGAACTCATGTGTTACTGGGTAACAAATCAAACACAGCATCTTACCAGCACATCTCACCTCACGTGTAGCTTTGCATTCTGACTAGTAAGCCCCTTTCTACAATTTCAAACTCTCAGGAGCCACAGAAGGATTCAAATAAACATTGGCAGAAAGCCAGACCCAAGAGGTACCACTAGATCCATGCGATCCTGAGGGCACGTGGGGGGTGGAAAGAAGGGGAGCCACTCCAAGGAGTGAGGTAGAGAGGTGCAAGGCAAAAAGCCGTTTATTCCAACTGGTACACAACTTAAATAGGGTCGGGGGGCTGGGTTCTGGCCCCAGGAGCACCCTGGGAAGGTTTTGGGGAAGGGTCTGGATCAGTCCCAGCCATACAAGGCCAGGATCCCCAAAACTGAGGGGACAGGGGCAGGGATATGCCATATAGGGGGTTATTACCCAGCCGCCAGCAGGAGGCAGTGGGGAGTGATTTACAGGCCATATGAAAGGAAAAATCCCAACGTGGTATACAGGAGAACAAAGGAGAACCTTTTAACATTACAAAATCCTCAAATAGGGTAAAGTTCCTAGATTATAAACAGTCCTGTGGCATCGAAGTGCAGTTTCCAGGGTTCAGGCATTCACAAATCTGTGCTGCCGAGGCTGCTCTTCCACTGTTGGAGGTGTCTCCTCCAACAGATCTAAACCAATTCCATGAGGAACCATCACTCTGCACTTGATGCAGTCAGACTGAAAAAACAAACTGTCTTACTAATTTGGACATTAAGCAATGAGAAAACAGATGATTACTACTGGAATTCAGCTGTTCTGGCAATATAACAGCCACTTACCAGTATTTTGTTGGGGGTTGGGGCAATTGTTTGTTTTCTCAGCTCAGTAACTGCTGCTGAACCAGATTATTTAAAAATATCTCATTCAGCAGTGAGAATCCAGGGAATGAAATATTCAGTATCTATTTCTTATCACTTACATGAGTCCTTCCTACAAATCAGCCAGGTGGTAGCAAATTTCACCATACAAAAGTGCCAAGTGTAAGGCAGACATTTTGATGCAGAAGACAGTGCAGGATGTAAAGTCAGTCTTCACATTCAATATTCTGTTTTAATTTGTGAAAAATCCCAACTGCTTTTGCCGATTTCTTCCTTGTCTAATGAATAAGAGCCTATGTCTATTATTCTAAATTTGATTCAGGTAGCAGCAACTCTTTATTGGGCAGAAATTAAATCACAGAGGCAAATGTCTCTAGAAAGGTGAGACTTACCAGGCTTGCATGTATTTGCAATAGTAAGGGCACAGGCACGACCAAAGACCACCAGATCCAGAAGTGAGTTTGCTCCAAGTCTATTTGCACCATGGACAGATGCAGAGGCCGCTTCCCCACAAGCATACAGACCAGGGACCACTTTATCCTCACCATTCACATGTGTAATCACCTGTCATTCAGACACGTAATTAATACTCATTTTTTCAAACTATTTATAACATTGCAAACCTCCTTATCTGCAAAGGCCATGGGTATGTAAGGATGAAACACAGCAACCTGAAGTTTTCTCCAACTCTAAACCTGTAATTATCTTAGTTCTAAAGGATAAGTAATAACACTATACAACTACAGATGGCACTAAACCCAAGGATGTCTTTATGCATGCTTATAAAGAGTACATGGTTCCGTTTCACCATAATTCTAAAGCAAGCCAGAAATGCACAGGAATAAAGTCTGATCTGCACACATTTCTAAAGCAAAATTTTATGGTGAAATTTAACAAGTACAATACATGAACAGAAGAATTCAGTTGACATCATCACATTGACTTCTAACTAGTGTGAGTTGGAGGAATGTGCTTTACTGTTTGGATTACATGAGCTACAGAGAATTCATATACGTTAACTCAAGTTATAAATTGCAACAGACACCTAGCTTGATTTATGTTCAACTCTATTATTTTCAACTTGATATACAGAATTGTCAGACATGACAGTAACTTCATTTTAGATGTTTCTTGGAACTCCCACCTCCAGATGGACTGGAATATGGTTCTCAAGTTATTTATAAAAACAAACCAGATTGTGTGTTTTAAGTATTCTGACATCATTATTATATTATAATTAATAACATCATTAATCATCCTTACATTTATGAAAAGCATTCTTAATGCTTTCATATTTGGAAAAAAACTTCCTGTTACAATGATGATGAAGAAAAGCCCCCAAAGTGATGTCTATTTCTTACCTGTCCTTTGTAGTTAGTAGGAATACCTCCCATATTATAATGCACAGTAGGCAGAACAGGGATGGGCTCTTTAGTGACATCAACTCCAGCAAATATCATGGCTGTTTCTGAAATCCCTGGGAGGCGGGTTGCCAGCTGCTGTGGTGGCAAGTGGTGCAACTGCAAGTATACATGGTCCTTCTCAGGACCACAACCCCTACCAAAAAAAGGGCAATATTGTAATACATAACAGGAATTTACAAACGTTAGTAACATTTCTAATCAAATTTGGTTCATCTGTGAAAATAAATATTTTTTTTCAAATATTATCTGACAAAAATTAGTGTCTAGCATATTTAATAAGACTGTTGCACTTGGGAGAATTGAGGCCATTTTCCATCTCCCAGCTTTCTTTTCACAATAGTTCACAGTGTTTAAGACTTGAAACCACTGTATCTCTGCACAAATACGTAAAAACTGAAGATAATTAGCCAAGAGAACAGAGCATCAAATTGTTTCCATTGTTTGCAGTATGAGGACATACATTAAACTTCTTTGAGCAATTGTCTCCAGACACACCAAATTCAAACACGGGTCTCCTAACATCTTCTGTTCTCTTTCAGTATCATTAGGAATTAACAAGCAAAAATTCTGCCTTACACACGGAGATCAACTAAGAGTTATTAAAGCTCACTCTCATGAATTATCATGTGCTTATCAGATGAATTACTGACTGCATACAGTCTAGCATGATTAAGTATTATTCCGCAGCTTCGTTAAGAGGATTTAACTAACCTTCCTTCACGGATCTCTATGGTCATGGAACGAGACACTACATCCCTGGAAGCCAGATCCTTAGCAACAGGTGCATATCTCTCCATGAATCTTTCACCTTGGCTGTTAATTAGAATACCTCCCTCTCCACGACACCCTTCTGTTATAAGGCAGCCAGCCCCATAGATACCTGTTCAACAAAGAAAATACCATCAGATGAGATGTTTTCTACACAGCTTCACAATCAGGACAATGAACACTGAATAAGCAAGGTCTTCTTAAACAAATGCGAGTCAAAGGGGCAGCTTCTATTCCACCCTAATCATACCACTCAGAACTGTCCCCCAGGACTACATAAGTGTTTTTATTCCTTTCAAACACACTCCTCAAAAAGTAAGCATATTGATTTGGAACACCCACAGTATTTAAACTGTTCAAACTCGAAGTGATCTGCACCCATCAATACTTAAGGAGAATTTTGCAAAGATTTTGTAGGCCTTCAGCAATTACTTTGTTTGTGATTTTTAAGTAAACCAAAAGCTGATTATCTCAAAGTCAGCTTGCTCTTTTTTTCCCCTTTTATCATATGCTGAAGCAGCACAGGATGGCTTCAAATCGTGTGGAATGTCAAAGTTTACTCAGGTTTCTTTTCCTTTAGAGAAGGAAAGCCTACCTGTTAGCCTCCAGCACTGGTCATCACAGAAAACAAAAACACAATCCAACTCATGCACTTGATAATTATCTTAAAAGCTACAGCATTATGGCACAAGTAATGAAGCTTCTTTGACTAGGAAAACCTTAACTAAGTCAGATGAACACTGAATCTCTATTGTATAACAGTAACGTTGCAAAATTAAGCAAACAATTTTTAAAAAATCACATCATAAGTTAAAATGAAGCATTTAATTAACTACAAAAGAAACAGTTTGGGATCACTGCTGTTCACAGTTTAGATATTGATCTTGTGCTAAAAATCCACAGTCCTAAATATATACCTTAACTTCAACTGCCTCACTTCCATAACAAATTCTAGTATGTAATTCTCTAACATTTGCGTGTATCCCATTGTTCCTCTATCGAATAACAAACCCCTTAAAATACTAAGGACAAAAGAAACATAAATTCATAAAACCCGTTAGTATTGTAAAGACAGCACCTCAAAATATTTAACACTGCTCTTTAAATTAGAACAGCTGAGACCTTTCTCACATTGTAAGTCTTACACTAAGATTTACATTCAACAGGAGCTGCAGACAAATCTAAACACCTCTCACAAGCAGCTAATGAAGTGCTGCAGAAAGTGCAAACTGACTTGAGCACATTTTATTATAACAGAAAAGTCTGTTCAACTCATGAAAAATAGTGTTGTAAGTATTATTTCATATTCTGTACCTGTAGGGTGAAACTGCACAAATTCTAAGTCCTGGCAAGGAAGCCCAGCTCGTGTGACCATGGCAGTGCCATCACCCGTGCTGGTATGAGCAGATGTGCAACTGAAGTAAGTGCGGCCGTACCCACTACAGAACACAGAAGGGAGCAGAATCAGCAGGAAGGAAAATTAAAACATCACTAGAACATACCACTCAACTATGCTGTTTGCACAACAGTGGAAATAGAGCAAAGGGTTAATATGAAAAATGCATAAGGTTTGTCATCTCCTGTACTAACTTCAACCAAAAGAAAACGAAACTGGTATTGCCCTGTTATGCTCAGCCATATTTGAAAAATGGCTGGTGACAGAACGACCAAGAAAAAGAATACAAATTCCAAAGCAGGCTTGTTAGGGTACTATCAGAAGCCTTTCTGCCAGCAAAAAAGTTATTTCAGAGAATTCTCTCAATCCAAAACCATTCAACTTCATTTGAACTATTGCTAGCAATTCTATAAAAAATTGCATATAACATGGTATGTAACCTTAATATATGGCCTTAATATGGCCCCTGATTTTATATTCTTATATTTAAAAACTTAGTTTCCTAGATATTAAACATGAATTCTTATGCTGAAAACTAAGTTAGCCTCCAATGTCATTGAGAACTGCCAACAAGCCCAGTTTCAGGACAAACTCTCAAAAGAAGTATCAATGTTCATATTGTACATACCTCAAAGTACACAAGTATAAAAACTGCCTTGACTTTAAGAAAACAACATTATGTAGTCAACCAAGCTAAATACTTTTCTTTGACACATAGAAGTATTTTACATCCTGAAATAGACATGAGACATAAGCAAAGACTAATGCACATAGAATTCTAATAAACATATACAAACTTTGCAACTAAGCAATGTTGTTACATTCATATTCTAATAATTTCATCCTAGAACAGTTAGAATTACAACAGTAATATCTTTATGTGACATTCTCCACAATTTTGACAAAAGCTGTTTTCTAAAGGAAATTCAGGACTCTACAGATAAACACATTTGCAGGATTGCAACAATGCCTGCTTTGAACAGCCTGTTTTAAAAACTAAAGACCAGTTGAATCACATATACTACTCTTACACATTCCTATTTCTATGTCAGTGTTCTAGAATTCAAAGTTAGACCTCATACCAAATTTACACTTGGTCACAAAATTAGTATGTGCCTTCTTTCAGAGGGAATGACTGAATTCAGTTATATTGTTTTTGAGGTGGGGGAAACGAGCCTACAAATCGTGTTTTTGCAGTCAACACATCACCTCCTCCACACTGTGGACTCAAATACATGTAGGAATGCACAGACTTTCAACTAGTAACACTCCCAGGTTTCTGCCCTTCCCCACAAGTGTCACATTACCCAGTGGCAATGACCGTGTTCTTTGCTCTGAAGCGATGTATAGTGCCATCCTCTATGCACAGAGCAATAACACCACGACATTCTCCATTCTCCATGAGCAGGTCCAAGGCAAAATATTCCACGAAGTAGCTTGTATCATATCGCAGAGACTGGGGGAAAATTAGAGAGGAAATTGTAAGAAAACTCCAGACACTGAAGTAACCTTTCCTCCAAACTGTCAATGCATATGGGGGCTATACCAGGATAAAAAACACCCCCACCAACTCTTAGGGAAGACTCTTTGCTCTCAAATATTTATAAAACATTAGCTAATTAATCTATTCTAGTTTAAAAAGATACAAGTAACTACCAAGCCACTTAATTCTCCGGAGAAGTCACAGCTAGTTAGCAGGACTTGTTATTTCACCTGTACACTTGGCAATGGGTTACCCCAGCTGCAGTGCTGGATTCATGTACAGGCACGTTTGTACTTAAGCTCTCCAGGAGCAAAGGAATACATCTCCCGGAGCCCAGTTTACCAGCAGAAGCAGCGGGCACCAAGTCAAACATTCTTTCACGCCCTCGAGGATCAGAGCAGTTTTTGGCAGCACTGAGCATTTGTATTGCAGCAGCACACATGGGGCGCACCTGAGAGAGAGCAATTAGCTACCAAGTAATTAAAAACCAGTACTTAATTTCTGGTTTCAAGTAGCTCACTACCATTTTCAAACAACCAGAACTTTGTTCCGTTATGGTCTGTAGAATTAATAGGCAGAAATGCCAAAACACTAGTCACTTACTTGCCATAGAGCAAGCCCAAAAAACACAGCAGGCCTTAATCCATTTACACCTCATCTCTCCCTGCTCCCTGTTTGAATTGCAGTGAAAGAAAATGCTGCCTTGCACTTCTTTCCAGAGTTCCCCAATGCTGCTGTGTCAAATTTTTGGAAAAAAAGAGCTTTTAGGGGAAAATTTCCAAAAATTCTCTTAGTGTCTAGTTAACAGACACACAAGTACTAACAGTGCCGAACTACTCCAGAGCACAAAGTTAACAGTGTACACTAATTAACATACACTGTCTTCAGGAAAGTCTTTATATTTTCAGTCTTTCTATTTATTCTGTTTCTGCTTACTCCTGACAAAAAACAAGCATCACCCAGTCTATGTTCTCCCATATTGTCTCAGAAAGGAAAGAAACACAGAACTGTTATAGGCCATTCCCCTGGATTCCTCATTCATATGTGAACAGTTACAGGTTTTGTTCGGGTTTGGGTTTGACTTTTTGTTTTCAAATTCTAGGGAGAAAAAGGAAAAAAACCAACCGTTAACTGCAAATGCAAAAACCCAGACCAAGTCACCAAGTTTACTTCACCACTGCTTACCCTGCCATACAGAGTATGTAAGAGTGAGTGTCCTGTCCTGTCTGCAACACAACAGCATCTGTGAGCCTGTCCTCCTTTTCCAAACTTAAGACTCTGCCCACCAAAGGCACGCTGATAGATTTTTCCCTCTTCAGTTCTGCTGAACGGCATGCCATAATTTTCCAGCTGTTGAACCCAAACACAAGATATCAGAAACTCTCATGCATAACAATCCAACAAGTTATTTTAAGGCGATCTCCTTGGAAGCTAATCTGTTACATATAACTACAGCTGACATCAATTCCAGTGGGTCTCACCTCTATCACTGCAGCTGGGGCTTGCTCAGTCATGTAGTGTATGGCATCCTGGTCCCCCAGCCAGTCGGACCCTTTCACTGTGTCATAGAAATGCCACCTCCAGTTATCATCCTCCATGTTCCCCAGAGCAGCATTGATCCCTCCCTGAAATGATAATCCATTTTCCTGGAATTACACTGCTGAAATACAGCTTTAGTACCTCATTTCTATTAAAAAGAAAAAAATAAATCACCTACCATTTATGCATCTGTGTACAAGAAATACAGTAAAGTCAGATTTTATGTGGCCGTGAAAAACCTGCAAAATTTCTCAGTTTCACAATGGCTTGTCTTGCTGTTTTGTGTAACACAGTGAACCACAAACTTACAGGGAAGCAGCACTGCAGTTTGATAATGTTTAGAAAAGGGGAAGAAAAAAGAGGCAGTATGGTGAAATGAAAATGTGAGGAAATAAGAATTATATGAACAACTGGAAGTGAGATAAAAAAATGTGTCTTGCAAGGCCATTAGGTTGGAAATACAATGAAAAGTACCTGTTACTTGACATAAGGTGTGGCAGTATTTGATTAGAGGTCTTTTCTAACCTTAATGATTCTGTGACCATGTACTGCCCCTCACAAGTTTCAATGAAAAATGCAATATTTATAAAAATAAGTATGGCCTTGAAACATCATGTTCTAATGCCCCATATCTGGAAGTATTCAAGGCCAGATTGGGTGGGGCCCTGAGCAACCTCATCTAGTCGGTGGCACCATGGCAGGGGTGTTAGAGCTGGAGAATCTTTAAGGTCCCTTCCTACCCGAACCATTCTATGATTCTATATCCAAATCAGCTTTCTGACAGCAGGCATTTTTTAAACACTTGTTCTACCTCATTTCTTACCTGTGCAGCAACTGTATGAGACCGGGTAGGAAACAGCTTGGTAATGCATGCTGTATTAAACCCAGCTTCTGACAACCCAAATGCAGCTCGCAGCCCTGCTCCTCCTGCACCCACAACAACTGCATCAAATTCATGGTCCACTACTGGGTACTGTGTAGAAATCTAGAAAAATAAACGAGTTGGTTATGATCACAAATATTCAAGCTAGGTCAAACTTTAGTTTCACAGAAACACAAGCAGTATAGGTTTAATGTTCTTAGTAGAGTCTTGCAGCAATTGCTACTTCTGTTATATGCTCCTGGGTGGAAACTATAATTAAGAAAAGCCATGCATTTCAGCAACTCAATTTCACTATGCACTTGAACACAACACTCCACTAGAAGCCAAGCACCTGGTGGTTACATGCTCTCAAGCATTAAGTGTACTAATCAATCTTATTCACGGCACCCAAAGTAGAAACCTACCGAATCAGAAACCTTTGTAGAAGCGTTTTTCTTTCCATAGACTGTGAAGTGCAAGTTGCGTGCGGGAGTCTGGCATGCCGCCGGCCACTGGGGAAAGAAGCCAAGACAACTATTATAGAACAAATGTTTCCACAAGGATGACACTGGGCATTCTCAGCTACCCTGTGTTTGTAACAAATCTTCACTTACTGCTGACACCACACATACAAAGACTATTGTATCAATACTTCAGAGCTACATGCAATGAAGTTCTGGATTTCTATGATCACACCAAGAAAACAAAAAAAGGAATGTTTTAAGTTTTGACTGGAGGAGGGAACACCCCACAATTAACAGGGTGTCACAGACTATCTGTTATTTACTTCACTACCAGTGACCAGTATCTCAGACCTATCTATTCTGTTGCTGCACCAACAGAGTATGTTTGTAACTAACACTGGAGAATTCTTCCTTTTTTTTTTCATAATTTAGCAAAGATGAAGAGATCATTATAGAAACCACAGAAAGTAACGGAAACTATCTCTCATGTTAAGCAATCCTGATAATTTGAATTATTTCAAGTAGTCAGAGTAATGCAGATTAAAAAAAAATAGGTTCTAGGGCATTGCTTCGAAAGCCAGAAATATTTCTCTTTTATTAAATTAGTGACTCGCTTTTCTATTTTCATTTCTATTATTCAATGAAGGACAGGGTCACAAGTTTTACCATTCTGCAATGTCATTCCCTCTCCCCTGGCATGTTCAAACCAAACCAAAAAACCTCAGCACCCATACCTGCTCCATATTCAGTCTTTGCTTTGCTATATGAAAGCAATCAGAATTTTAGTTTCCTCCTCTCCAACGTATCAGAACCTGGTATTCCTTCTTTACACAGCCCAAAAAATACACCTAACTCAGCATGTATGAATGCTAAGAAGAGCAACACAAAGCCATACTAATCACCTGTCCAGTGACATCAGCACTTCCCTATTTGAAATATATCCTAAAATGCACTGGAGTGATATCTGTCTTTTCCAGCAACTGTTACATTCATGGTTCCATCACCCTAACAATATGCTAACAAGCAGCTCTTCCCTACCCATCACTTCAAAATGTCCACTTCTTCCCTCAACTCTGAAGTGAACTACAGTACCCTTTCCTCAATTTAGTTTTGCCATTTCTCATACGTTTCCTCAAACTATCATCCTGCACAACAGCAATCCACTGTGTACTCAAACTTGCTAACACATTTCTGGTTTTTACAGTCACCTTAGACTAAGATCACTCTTAACACTCATTCATAAGGAGTTCTACCAGAACTCTCATTTGGGCAGCTACTCTCTGTTCCACACTGCTGTGTTACCGTGACTTGGGGCAAATCCACGACCATCTTGTATCAATCTTCTTTATTAATAAGCTCACATGCAGAATCAGATCAACTAGTCCACTGACAGCCAGACAAAACCTAAGTATCAGATGCAATTTACCTGCAAAAAGCTTTCCCAAGTCACATCTCAAGCAGAAATGGGGTCTCCTCTCTGCAGCAAAACTGCTTTTGCAGGCCTGAGTACACCTGAAGTGAGACCTACAGACCTCTACACTGCATATTTCAAATGTAGCAGCCACATATTCTCTAGCACATACTATTGCTTGTTCCCAAAACATTGTTCCAGCAACAGTACAGCTCTTTTTACTGCAATAAATTACTTCTCGTATACGCTCTACAATACATTTGGTTATCACATTATGTGAGTCAAAGAAAATCTTAACTGTATGTGAAGACAGCACGAAAAAAACAGCTCTGTACATACTTAGTATTGCTTAAAGAAAGTGCAAATGGCTGAAGTGAAAAAACCATAACCAGCTATGCACTAAAGCCTGAATTTTTTCTCCCCTCAGAGTAAACAGCCTGCTGCAACCTCCAATCAGAATTCTGCCACAATGCCTTGCTACTGATTTACTTTTAAAAACCTTTGTTACTTCCTGACGTCACTATAAACACTTATCACACATATTTTGTATCAAAAGACTCTGGAAGTGTATTATTTAAAAAAAAACAAAACAAAACAAAACACACAGTTGTTTAGCAGATTGGTTTTCTCTTCACTTCTTCTGCCAAAGAGGTTTTGGAACTGCTATTCCCATCCACATCCACACATGTTGTTAGAGCTATATGTAAGGATTTCTGTTGCACAATGAGCCTGAATAAAAGTCCACAAAGCAGAAAAGGATGTTACAATAAATCTGAAGTAAACACTGATCCTGAATTGTTATGCTACCAGGAAGATTGCTGCCCTTATGAAAGGTCCAATCAGGGCCATCTCACTGCCATCTAAAACATAGAGACACTCTTTAAACCCTATCTCAGTAGGTTATATTTTCTGCACTTGCTTTGTAAGACATGGATAGCTACAGCTATACTCAGAAGGTGCTTTTCCCCCACTTTTCTCTTTTGTGATCCCCAACTTATGAGGAAGACACAGGGTGAGAACAGTGGAAACTGAAAACTCCCACCTCATCATGGAGAACAAGCCTTCCTTCAGGCCTTGCACCTCACAGCCCAGCTAACACAAACCTGCCTGATGTCTCAGCAGCCTTTTCTGGCATAACCACCAGCAGCACACTGGCTTCCCATGCAGGTCCAGAATCACAGAATCAATTAGGCTGGAAAAGACTTCTGAGACCATGAGGTCCAATCTATGACCAAACATCATCTCTGCCAAGAAGACCACAAGGCTAAGTTCCACCTCCAGTCTTTCCTCCAGGGACAGTGACTCCACCACCTCCCCGGGCAGTCCATTCCCATATCTAGTCACCCTTTCTATGAGGGAATTCTTCCTAATGCCTAGCCCAACCCTCTCGGGCGCGTATGTCCTCTCATCCTGTCACTAGCTGACTGGGAGAAGAGGCCAATTCCCACCTGGCCACACCCTCCTTTCATGTGCTTGTACAGAGAGATAAGGTCACCCTGAGCCTCCTCCAGGCTGAGCACCCCCAGCTCCCCCAGCCGCTCCTCACAGNCCCGCCCCCCCCCGCCCCCGCCCCCCCCCTCATCCCCTCGGGGCCGGGAGGCGCGGCCCGCCCATGCCCACAGTCACCCACTCGCCGGTCCTCCCTGCAGGAGGAACCTGCCCCCAGGACACGAATAGCAAGGTCGGCGCCGCTCCAAAAAGGCACCGGNCTGGCGGTGCGGCCCCACCAGTGCCGAGCACAGAGGGACAATCGCTTCCCGGGTCCTGCTGTTGCTGACACAGAAGGAGCCTGGGGCAGCCTTTCCCCCTGGGGGCTGGGGCTGCCCCTGCCAGGCCGCGCCAGGGCCCTTCCCCGCCGCATCCCGCTCCCGCCGCCTCCCTCATTCCCTCGGG
>VXBX01000254.1:263206-399543 GCA_013400415.1 Scytalopus superciliaris | reverse complement strand
CTCGGCTGATGGGCCGGCCCGGGGCCGGCAGGTGCGAGCGGGGGTCCCGCTGCGGGGAATGGGAACGGGATCGGGAATGGGAACGGGAATGGGGACAGGGGGATGGGCGTGAGCGTCGGGGCCGCCGCCCGAGGGGCCGGGACAGGGCTCCCAGCCCCGCAGCGGAGCGGGCGGGCACAGGGGTGGCGGTGGGAGCCGCCCCGGGCCCTGCGCGCCGCTGAGGCCGCCTGTCCCCCGTGTGCCCCTCAGGTGCCCTCATGAACAACCTGAACGACCCTCCGCACTGGAACATCCAGCCCAACCGGCGCGGGCCCGGCGATGACGGCAGCAGGTGGAACTACGCCCTGCTGGTCCCCATGCTGGGCTTGGCCGCCTTCCGTAAGTGTGGGACCCGCGGGGAAACCTCCACATTGTCTCTCCGTGGCTTTGTTTCCCTTCTGTCGTCCCAGGAGCGCGAGTATTGGCAATAAAAGAATGGGGGATGTTTTATTTAGGAGAAAACATGATCATTTAAAGCAACTTACTGTGAACCGGGGACCACAGAAATACATTTTCTGGTGCCATGTAAGTAGAAGCGAGTATCAGTGGGGAGGGCAGGAGAGAGTTTCTTACCCCTTAGTAGCTCTGTTGGAGGTGTAGTTAATTAGTCACACCCATCACTGTTCCGTGTTATACTCGTGCCTGAAGTCTCATTTGTGTATGGTAGGTTGGATCTGGACCAGAGAATGCCAAAAAGAAATAGAAAGAGAAAAACAAGAGTACCACAAAAAGCAGTCGTCTTTACAAAAAGACCTGGAAGACAAATACCGGGACATAATCACAGAGAATCGCCGCGCTGTTGCTCATCTGGAGGTGGAGCTTGAAAAGGAGCGCAACAGAACCCTGAGTTACCGCGAAGCCCTCGTGTCCCAGAGCCGCAAACTTGTGGAAGAAAGGAGGCTTCTGGAGCAGGAGCAGGAGAAGCTGGAGCGAGAAAAACAAGTCCTCTTGCACTCAGGAGCAGAAGGTAGCTTGTACCAGAGTTGCCTGGCAAAGGAAGAAGAGTGGCAAAAGAGAGTCAATGTATTACTAAAAGAATTTGAAGAGGGACTTAAAGAAAGACAGGACATCTACTGCAGTCTTGTTGTACCCAGAACTCAGAGACTAGAAATAGAGAAAAATCTGTTAGTTAAAGCAGCAACTGATCCTGTTGCTGTGGCTCTACATGTGGAAAGTGGCCTAAAAGATATTTTCAAATATGATAACTATTGTGGCAATATGCTGAACAGAAACAAAAGTCAAAATGGAAAGCTTATGTGGCTGTATCTGAGATACTGGGAACTAGCTGTTGAACTGCAGAAGTTCAAGAGGGTAGAAAAGGCCATGTTAGGAAAACGCTAAGTAGGGGAAATAATGGGATTTTGTGTGATCCACTGTTCATAGTAGGGACAATCACAGTTGTATCCTGAAGCTGTTAAATTATTCTGCTGTGTTGCCATCTCCCCTCCTCATTGCCCTTGTATTTGCATGGGACGTGCAGTGCTGGTGCCTTTCCTTTCACTAACAGCAGACGCTCCAGTGAGCTGTGCATGCTCTTAAACTCTGTGAGTGTGTTTGTATTGCAGACTGCAGTGTAGGATAGAGATAGACTGGCTTCCACAGCTATCAGAAGCAGCAAAACAGAACTCGGTTTAGAGGGATTTACCTAGTTGGTGGTCACACTCCATCATCAACAGAGAAGTGTGGTTTGTGTCACCCAAGTGCGGTAGCACATTGTGCCCCTTATCCCTAATGATTAACATGGTATCTCAGCACTGTCTCTTTTATTATCATTATAATTTTTCCAAGTTTGTTTGTTTAAGCAAGACTGATCTTGAGGCAGATTGGAAGAGACAGTGTTTGAGCAAACTGCTTGATGCATAAATCCTACATGTCTATACATACATTCATATAAGTATATGCGTGAATGTGTGTATATAAATGTATGTATTAGTATTCCTAGGGAGGGAATAATATGATCCTGTTTCAGTTTCATCAGTCTTGCATAGTCTTCCAGCTTAATACACAAATAATACTTAATGAAACATCCAAAGGAAGCTAATTAAAATAACATGTAAAGAAACATACTGATGGAAGTCTCACTGGGGCTTGGAATCCATCCTGGAGTACTAGAGAGTGTATAAACTTGAAGTTATATTCTCATTATGTTGGAGATATATTAAGAATATCTATATTTTTTTCTCAGTCAGGGTTTTAGTTGTAACCCAACAATGTGCCTCCATGAAAGATATCACCATACTGCTGCCTCACCCCCCAGGGCACTGGCTGCTACCTGGTTAGCTTGCAGGAACTTCCTTGGGTTACAGCTGTTGCACCTGGCTTTGCTTCTTGGACAGGTCCTGTTGGTTATTTGCAGATAGGAACGTCAATGCTGCCTGCACTGTTAACCACTACCTCCCTCTCTGACTGTCTCCCTTCTCCCAGAACTGAGGTACGCTTCTCCACAGCTCTTAAATGTTGACCTTACAGTTCACCACTTCATGTACACGTGACCACGAAAGCCTACGGATATATAATAGCTTTGCAAACTTTTTAGAAGGGGGGCTTTTTAATTTACTTAGTAAAAACAAAATAGATATGGTAAAAATAAAATCATAGATACAGCAAAATAAAATAACACATGAAAATAAGCAGATCTAGGTTTAAAAAAAAAAAAATCAACAAACAAACAAATAAAAAAACTCCAGTGCATTTCAATGCCTGAAATCTCTTAAAACTTTGAGTATACTTTAGATCCTTTTAGCAGTAGGAACCACATTATTTTTCAACAGTGCCATGTGTTTTGGATAACTTTTTTCTTCCTCCTTTTTAATCCAGTCTTAGACCTCAGAGGGGCAGTGTTTACCCTTTTGTTTATAACATCTGATCTTCTCTGTTACCTGACTCTGATTAGTGTTGGTAGGTTGTCAGTTCTTTAATTACCAGCTCATTATTTCCTGAGGGCTAGACTTGACAAACACGTTTGCTCTAGGCAATCAGCTAACCCTGGTTTGGAAGCAGTCCAGCTAAGTGAATGCTCATCCAGGTTTAACGAAGAACTCTTGAAGATGTGTTTTTTTTCCTCTTACTGTTTTCTGCTGGTTTCACGTCACTCTGAGCACAGAAGACAGCAGATCAATCTTTTGAAGTAGCGTGTGCAACCTAATCCAGTTACTCAGCAAAAACACCTAACATGAAACAAGATTCTTTAACAGAATAGACGTTTCCCAACTACTCAGTTTTGCAGTTGTGATTTTGCTCACCTTGTTGGTACTAATTATACTGCTGTGTTAATCTGTTAGTATTTTATGTACTGATTTATTTTTTTTAAAATGAATCTGTAGTAGACAAACTTGGACGAAAAAAAAAAAAAAGAGAGCTATCATCACAAACACCAGGAGGGCCACAGTTTGTCTGGATGCCAAGTGTATGCGGGCTGGGAGATGAGAACGCAGTTGAGTTGCTACTCATATGTGACAGCCTGAGCCAACCTGCTGCAGCTGGCCATATGCACACACCCTCATTGCCCAGCTGAACAAATCAGTTTGAATAACTTACCCCATGTGTAATTCCTTCTGAATGTGGAAAGTGACCATCCAGCTGTGGCACATTTCACACATCCACACAGGCAGTTAAGCTGCTCAGCTGACAAACAGCAGGCAATGAATCAGTGCCAATGCATTTGAGATTCATGCCTTGAATTTGTACATCTTAGTATTAAAAGAGCAAAGATTTTATTCTTTTTCATTTTTTCATAGTTTGTTACTGACCACTCAAAATATTTGAAGCAAATGTAATCAAGAGGATAAAATACTGGTTTTTCAGTATGACTGTATATGTTGACGCATCATACACTCGATTGTACAGGGTTGGATGCAATGGAATAAGTGTTTATCTTTTTTAGAAGTGTCAATTATTTTTTCAACTTATCACTGAACTATTGTGCATGGACTCTGAAGATCACTATATTAAGGATGAAGTGTTACTTCAGCAGGCTTTTTAAAAGTGTGTAAGTGGTTTAGAAGCACTGGTCCTGTTAGTTTCTACCAAAACCCATGTTTTAAGGTGTGTGATATATTTTTGAAACATTCCCTTGTTCTAAGTTTTTATGCTGAAAACGCTATTGTAAATTTTATCTTGCTCAACACTGTTATTCCGGATTGATTAATTGTTTGGAACTGCCCATATATATGTAGAATACAAGAATAATTTCAAAATATGTAATGAACTTTTTTTTGGTTATGAAAATTGCCACTCATTAAACAAACAATAACAATTAATAAAAACCCTTACACTTTTCTGCAGTGTTTTGTAGTTTGGGTAAGGTGGGTGGGAGGAATGGAATTTGCTGCTTTATTCCAACTTTCCGAGCTAACTGCACTATTTTAGGTTTAACAAATTGTGTATTTTTAAAGTTGGTATGTAACAAGTTTTGGTCTTGGGGCTAAGAAGAGAACATATTCCTTAGGAAAGAACAGAATCGTTAAATATTTAAGTGCACCAGCATTAGCTAAAGATTTGGGATTAAAGATGACCAACCCTCTGAAAGACTGGGGTCATTCCTTCTGTAAAATGTTGTGTAAGATAGTTTGCCTTCCTCCAGAATCCCTCAGATGTCTCATGCTCATCAGCTCCTTTTCAATTCCCTCCTCTTCCTCCTCCCTGTGAAGAACTACAATCCAGCTGCTCTAGGACAGTGTTCAGACACTCTGGAAATCCTTGTTCCAATCATGTAAGACCCTCAATCTATTTGTATCTGACACAACCCTTTGCCATCCCCTTTAAAGCATGCTTTTGGGCACTTGTGTGTGGGGATGAAAAAATAGTCAGTGATACAAGCCAGAAACTGGGCAGCGGTTCAGGTATTGCAGTAAAATCAAAGGCGTTTGAGTTACTGCTGTGATACAAGGATGAAAGTCAAGTTTCTGGTTGCAGTTCTGCTGCAGCTGGATATGAAGGCTTTGCCAGTGTGCAAGCCAAGGCCACTTGGTCAGTAACTGACTGCCTCGTCCAGGAGCTTTCCAGCTCATCACTGCATAGCTGAGGTGACAGATGCGTCTGCTAAGGAGTAACTCACCAACATTGAGGTAGTTTGGCATGAGGAGATCAATGGCCACTTCACAACAAAAAAACTGACTGATTGCTGCAGGAGCTTTCCCAGCAGCTGGGGATGTGCCGGGTTTTCTCCGAGAAGCTCCTGCTGATAGGCAGGAGCTCTGCTCCGTGAGCTCATAGATGCAATCTGTATGTTTAGATATATTGCTTCAGCACTTGGGGTGAAAGATCCAGTGCACAGCCAGCGATTTCTCCAAGCTGCTCCTGTTGTAAATTCAGGAGTTGAGCAAACCATGCATAATTTTATATAGCCAGTGGAAATCATTTCTGCCTATGAAAAGATGGGCATGTGGGACTGCCTTTTGTTCATAGTTGTATTTCTTATATAGCTTAAGATCATCAGCAAGAACTGATCATGCATACACTGTAGTGATCATATAGAATTCACCAGAGCAGTTTGGAGAGTCTCAGCCCATTCAGCTAAAGACACCATTGAGGGATGTTTGCAACATCAGCATCCGGGCATCTGTCTTGGCTAAAATATCCAGTTCCCCCATGAGCATTACCCTATACAAAATATCCCTATAAAAAAGTAAATGTTCTCACTGTGAATGTGTGCAGCAGCATATTTAGTCAGTAAAGTCCAAGTGTAAGAACAAGAAACCTTTTCTTAGCACAAAGTTTTGAAATCTTGGAAAGTGGATAAATTGGCCTTTTAAACTGGTAATATCTAAATATAAACACCTAAATACATTTTGAAGGGGATAAACCTCAGCACGTGACCTAGACCAAGTAAGTTTAAAGGACCTTGTACAAACAGACCACCAAAGGACTGGTATTAGCAGAACTTCGACTTATGGATGGCAGCATATATACCATGTAGTAGCAAGGAAAACAGCAGTTTTGATACTGAATCAACTTGTGTGGCACAACTGAGCCCTATCTGATCTCTTAATACTCTTTCTGTGGATTCTGACAACCAGAGTAGCAAAAGCTTGGCCTATTAATCATCAATGAGTGGCAAAGAGGTCTTTTATCTGAACCTGAGTTCCCTGAGAGGGCACAACCACTCTAAGTTATCATTCAATGTGCTACAAAAAGCCCCAGGCCTTGCGGGGAGTATTCACTGGCCAAGGCCTCCTGCTCAGTGACATATGAACATAACTTTTGGTCCTGAAGTAAGGAGAACTATCTGAGCATGTGGTCAGATGAAACTTGATCTGTAAGTGCCATCACCATGACAAAGGATCATGCTAAGCCAAATACCATCAAGGTCACTGTCAAACAAGGGTATCCAATGTCACCAAAGCAATCCATTATTCTGCAGCCTAGAAAAGTATGGCTATGGATTCCATCAGAGCAAATGCCCCAGTGTGCCAAAACCAGATTGCCGCCTTGGCCTTTGTTGATGACTTGGTCTTGACAAGCAACACATGGGAGAGGATGCAAAACACCATCTCCCTCATAGCAACCTTTTTGTATTTGCACTGATCTAAAATCCCAGGAGGGAGAAATGTCGTGGCTTTTTCATCACCACCACCCATGACTCTTACATGATCAGTTGTTGGAGGACAGAGATACCAGCTGTGGAAGGACAGCTTAATCAGCCCAGATCTGTGACTGCCTGAGCTCTGGAAAACTGCTTGCTGCATTTATATGGACTGCTGCTATGTTTAAGGACTGTTTGCAATTTAAAGTCTGTATGCCATTTGAGGATTTTATCATGCTATATGTCTTGCCCTTTGTTTCACTGTGTGTCCCTGCTGGGATTTTCCATCCCTCATGGCTTGTAACCCACCTCTGATTGATCCCTGCTTGCAGCAGGGTAGCATTCCCTTATATGCTATATACCTGCCCTTGTATTCCCAGTTTTGGAGGCTCTTGCCTTGTGTTACAACCCCCTCCCAGGCTTTTCCCTAAACACCTCCCAAGTTCCACCCCATTCCAGAACCTTCCCTACCGATCCTATGTAAGCCAGGCACCATTTCAATAAAAAAAACATTTCCTACCTCGTCCTTTGGAGTGTGAGCATTCTGTTCCCATTAGCCAGCAAGGACAGCAATCAGTGACTGCAGCCACTGGCAAGTGTTGAATATAAACCAAACACAATTGCTCCAGGAGACTGAAAAATACCCTGGGTTGAAAGATTATGGTTAGCCATCGGAGAAAGTCAGAAGATGAAACATTACTAAATAGCTAGCTGAAAATGCTAGCTGCTCTGTATAATACTAATTGCAACCACCAAACAACTGCAAGTAAATTGTGCCTGTGGAAACAAGGAGTCTGTGAATAGAAGAGCTTGAAGAGAGCTGAGGGGTTGAGACGGGTGGTGATGGCTGACGGCAGTCATGCACCCCAGCAGCCCTGTGCTGACACCAGCCCGAGCTGTCCAGCTGCTGAAGGAAATGCCTCTTCACTCTTCTCTTTACAACAGGCTTAAATTTCTGAGATGCTTCATCTCTAAACTTGACTTAATCAGAAGGCAATTCTCAGCTAGTGTAGCTGGTGCTTCGTATCGCTGGTTGCTGCCTCCCCCTTGTGGCTCTTCCAGCCTTGGCAGCACCTGCTGTTCCCGCAGGCGATTCCGGAGTACATCGCCGCTGCTACAGACAGAGCTCTCTGACCCAAACACCACTTAACAAGAAAGATGAGCTAAAACGTGGTATTTGGGGACCAAGACAGAATGAACTTGTCTCCGTCAGAGTGGGTACTGCAGCCGACCTCTATGCAAAGGCAGCATGCAGGAGTTGGATGCAGTTCAGCACCTGATTAGCATCTTACTGTATATTGCAGCCCTGGAAAAGAAAACAGAAACTAACTTGACTAAATAACACTATCCACTGCTTAATGAACATGGCAAGCAACAACCTACAGCTGTCAACATATTCTGCTGCCTGCTACAGAAGAGATATTTGTGGTGAGACATATTAAAGCAATAGCACTTCTCTGGCTCAGGAATTCAGGGGGACCCTGGGCATCACAGAATCACACAATGTTTTGGGTTGGAAGGGACCTTTAAAGCTCATCTATTCCAAGCCACCTGCAATGAGCGGGGGTGTCTTCAATGAGATCAGGTTGCTCAAAGTCCTGTCCAGCTTCACCTTGAATGTTTCCAGGGATGGGATATCTACCGCCTCTCGGGGCCACCTATTCCAGTGTTTCACCACCCATGTTGTAAAAAGATTCTTTCTTATATATAGTCTAAATCTACCCTCTTTTAGTTTAAAACCATTACCCCTTGTTGTATCACAACAGGCCCAGTTAAAACTGTGTCCCTGTGCTCATATAAACCCCCTGGAAGTTCTGAAAGGCTACAATAAGGTCTCCCCTGAGTCTTTTCTTCTCCAAACTAAAAAACACCAACTCTCTCAGCCTGTCTTCATAGCAGAGGTGCTCCAGCCCTCTGATCATGAGATCAGACAATTTAGTGCTGTTCACAGAAGCATTTCTACACTTATGCCCCTTACCTGTATTTTTCCCCAAAGTTATTACAAGGATGAAATTTACTCTTCAAAGATGAAAGCAATATTTTGGTGATCTTCTGACTGTATGCAAGGAAGTATTGAGGACAGCACATCTCCTTCCCTGGTGTCAACAAGAAGAACCAAACAAAGCAGCATGATGCTGCTGGAGCTGGTAACACTTCACTGAAATATTTGCATATAAAGTTGAAGGAAATATTATGGAAACTACCAGTATAGACAAATGTAAGTATTGTGCTTCTTTCTGGGAGATAAAAAGGAGCAAAAGGCCGCATGGATATCTGTGTTAGCTCAGTTGTGGATGAACTACACTAGATATCCTGTTCATAGCTTATTCCCTTTAATTCTTCTGTGGCTGAGGACACTGCTACTTCCACAATAAATATGAACTGACAATTTCTAGGTATGTCAGATTGCTGAAGAAAACTCCTGGACACCATAAAACCATTCCAGAACAGGGTGCTTGTGGAAGTCATTGTGTATGAAATCCCTCCTCTGTTGTGCTCCCAATAGCATGAGACAGATTTTCAATGACAGCTCAGTGCTGTCTTATTTCTCCTCTGCAGTGATACTTCATAGCACTGAAAGAGTTCTCTCCCAACTGAAGAAGTTTACAGCGTCATGGGAAGAGAGTTTATTGGATGTCTCCAAAACCTTCAAGGTATCCCTGCTTGAACTGCTGTGGCAGCAGCTTGAAGCACAAACATAGGAAATCAAATCATGCCAGCAGAATAGCTGTGCCTTTTGGTTACTTATCATGTTAAGTTTGAGAACAACAGAGCATAAAACTTAGATCAAGTTAAAGATCTACAGATCATTTATTGGCAAGGTAAACTGCATGACCACCTGCCATGGATTATTACCCTTAGAACTAAGCAGATCTGAAATATTTTGCCAGCACCCCTCCTATACTAAATATGATCAGTCCCTTAGGATAGTGATTTTGAGTGCCCTCCCAAGCTTGGGGTTCAGTACTCCCATGTGACCTATGGGCAACTTGTAGAAGGATTTTGTGTTTTCTCCACATATTTTAAAGGATGGGCTGTCAGACATAATTTCATTTAACCTCTGAATTTTCTTATTCTTTTTCACTTTTATTACATCTTTACCAGTTTACATTTTCAAGTGAGAATCCTATTTCTTTGGGCATTTGGCTGTATAGTTACTACATTTATGTAGTTTCCTGGTTTAGTTTTACCACACAAGCAAGAGTAATTGCATTGCTGTATATGATGCTTTAACTACAAAGTAGAGGCTGAAAGGAAATATGATTAATGCTGCTAAGATATTGCTATAAAATCATTCGAATAAGAGATTTCACATCCGTGTCAGCTACAGTACTAAAAAGGGTCAGAAAATAATGTAGTTAATCCTAATAGCATGGTATATAGTAAGGCACAATAGAAATATCTGGAGATTTATAGATTAGCCCTATGTGATACCGGGGTGATGGCACCACAAGGAAAGAACCATATTGTATTTCATGCCTGAAACTATGACTGGATGCAAACTACATATATTGCTGGTGCTTTCTGCAGTCCTATGACTTTATAGGAAAGGAATTGGTTGGGGTTTTTTAAAGGAGGTCCCTGCTCTGTCATGCTGGTTTGTCTTTGTCCTCCCCTTCACAGGATCCAGCCAAAAGAAGTTTCCCCAGTGCAGTCCTCTCTAGCCCCTGACAGAGAGAAGAACCATAGAATATGTCAAGATGGAAGGGATCCATTTTTCCAACTCCCTGGTCCTCACAGGAGCATAACTGCACATAAACTTACATAGCTGTAAAAGATTCCAGTTTGCTTTTAAATAATCTCAAATGTTTTATTATGACAATAAATAGGAAAAATCAATACATCATTACGGAACTATATAAAGCAAGTTGATCTGTAAGCTGTTGCACAATGAATCTGTCAAATCTTTTGTGACTTGAGGCCTCAGATTTCAGCTTTTGGCACTGGATTCCCAGTTGCTTGCTTCGTTTATTTTTGTTGCTGGGTATGGTGATCCGTCTTCATCAGGATGATTCAAAATCCTGATATTTCTGTGGGCTGTTCTGATTTTGGCCTTGTCACCAGATGGACTTACACTTAAAAGAAGGCAAGCTGCCTTGCTACTTGTTCTCTATTCAAATCCTCCTTTACAGTACGATGAAAGACTGAAACTCGAAATCCTCTTTGCTGTCTCTGTAATCATCTGCTCCAGTGGTTTCCAAAGGTGGAAAGCATAACAACCTGCGATTTAATAGGGGCCACACCAAGTCCAGCTGCTGCCAAAGTTCTGGTCAGCCCTCAGTGTGGCTTGGTTGGGCCTGGCTGGTGCCCACAGGGACCCTGGCACAGTCAGCACAGTGCACGTTCTCAGAGGTGGCTGGGGCTCCTGCCATGGTGGTTGAGGGGAGTGTGAAGCACTCCAGGCAAGCACTTCAGCCAGGTCCTTCAGTCAGCCCACTCAGCCCACTCCCAGGAGAGAAGAACCTGCCCTTAGAATCACAGAATCATAGAATCATTAAGGTCAGAAAAGACCTCTGAGATCATGGAGTCCAATCTTTAACCCACCACCACTGTGTTCGCCACTAAACTGTGCCCCCAGGTACCCCATCCACACACCTTTGGAACACTTCCAAGGTTGGTGATTCCACCACTTCTCTGGGAAGCCTGTTCCAAAGCTTGGCCACCCTTTTCCAGGAAGAAATACTCCCTAATATCCAATCTAAACCTCCCTTGGCACCGTTGAGTCCATTTCCTCTGGTCCTGTTACTTGTTAACTGGGAGAAGAGACTCCACCCGGTTACAACCTCCTTTTGGTCCTTCCCCGTACAGGGATGGTTTCCTGAAGGGCTGGAAGTAAGCTGTGCTGGCCCAGGAGTGCAAGCAGTGGCACAGAGAGGGACCCCCACAAGGTCAGAGCAGGAGCAGTGGCCAGGTGGCCAGTTTGGTGGTGTGTCAGGTGCTGCAGGGGAGGACAGATTGTTTCCCAGCTTGGACCAGTCCCATGGAGCCAGACCACTACAGACGTTCTGAGGGTTGCCCATAGTCAGGAGTCCCTCAGCCCAGGTGATGCTGCAGCATGCCCAGACTTGGCCCTGGAAAAGAAAGCGAGTGGCTCCATCCTTCTTGTTGCCTGGATTTATATCCCCCAAAACCTTTTTCTGCCATTTCTTTTCTTTATCACCACCCCCTCTCATACATTTTCGTAACATTGTCATCATCCTGCAAGATGAAAGACATGTTCATCTAAGACAAGGAGTATGTCCATATTCTTCCACAAATGCCTATGTATGCATGATCCAGTAAAATACAGGATTTTTATAAAGGGGATATTTCCTTTTTAATCAAGTTTTTGTAAAATTGTGTGTTACTTACAGACCATTTGGCTTGGGTTTTTTATAGCCCCGTTTAACTTTTGAAAAAGTAGTACATTAAAAATATAGGGATAGCAGACAAAAAGAAAAATGTGCTATTAGAAATGTTTTAACACAAGTAATCCAATTTAAGTATAAGATCCATTGTCTCTTGCATTTATAATTAGCAGTTTGCAATTCATGTCTTGTTTAGCAGCCTGTATAGAGAAATGATGGATTGCGTGGAGGTTTATTAGCCATAACAAACCCCATGGGACCTGCCAAACGTAAGCCTGGCATTGCCTGAAGGAGGTTATCTCAGAGCACACAGGTGACTGCAACTATGGAAGAGCTTGTTCAAATCCACAGGGTGGCAATATAGACAACCCCTCCGTGCTCCTGCAGGCCATGTTGGAGCTGGTGGCATTGCTACTGTGTGTCCTTCTGAAAAAGGCACTGTGCCTTCCAAGGTCATTAGCTATTACACTGATAAAGAAATTTGAGCTAGATGCTATACCAGCACATTTACTTCTGCAAATATTTAACTACTGATAGATAACTAACAACCACTGGAACCTTGCATTACCAAAGTAAGATAAAATTCTTCAAAAAGAGGATTTATTCAGGAGAAGGCAATCTGAAATGTATTTTTGGATCCTGATAGAAACTGCTTGCATGCGAAACTTAGCAGAGAGAAATTTTCAGTAGACCAGTTGCCACATGACCACAAATGGATGTATGAACTGAACCAAACAGGAGATACAACATGAACAAAGTGGTGCAGTTGACACAACAGAAGGAAGGGATGCCATCCAGGGGGACGTGGACAAACTTGAGAAGTTAGAACATGAGAACGTAATGGGGTCCAACTAGTCCAAGTGCAAGATGTTGCACCTGGGTCAGGGCAATCCCAAGCACAAATACAGATCTGGGTGGAGAATGGATTGGGAGCAGCCCTGGGGAGAAGGACTTTGGGGTGTTGGTGGACGTAAAGCTGGATGCGAGCCAACAGTGTGAACTTGCAGCCCAGAAAACCAACCAACCAACCAACCAACCATCTTCTGCATCCAAAAAACTGTGACCCGCGGGTCAAGGGAGGTGATTCTCCCCTCTACTCTGCCTATGTGAGACCCCATCTGGAATACTGCATCCAGCTCTGGGGCCCTCTGCACAAGAAAGATTGTTGCAGCAAGTCCGAAGGAGTCCACAAAGATGATCACACCTCTCCTATGAAGACAGGCTGAGAGTGTTGGAGCTGTTCAGCCTGGTGAAAAGAAGGCTCCAGGGGACCTTAGAGCACCTTTCAGTACCTAAAGGGAGCCTGCAAGGAAGTGAGAAAGGTAGGTTTGACAGAGCATGCAGTGACAGGAAAAGGGGTGGTAGCTGCAAAATAGAAGGGTGTAGGTTTAGATTAGATACTAGGAAGAAATTCTTCACTGTGAGGGTGGTAAGACACTGGAATAACATCCCCAGAGAAGTTGTTGATACCCTGTCCACAGACGGGATGCGGCTTAGAGCAGCTTGGTCTAGTGGAAGGTGTTCCTGCCCATGACTGGGTTGTTGGAATGAGATGACCTTTAAGGTCCTTTCCAAACTACTCTATGATTCTATGATGATTCTATGAACAAAGATCTGATTATGATGATAAGCTGTACTGAAAGCAGAAATGGTAGTCTAAGGGGAGGTTACTAATGCAGTTCCTTAAGGATCAGTTGAGGAACAGTGTTTTGGCATTCTTCCACTAATAACTAAGGACAAAAAATAGTAGCATGTTAATGAAATACTCATGACACAATCTCAGAAGTATTGTGGATGCTGAAAAAGTATCATTCAGGAAGAGCTGGGCAGCTCAATGCCTGGAATAGCAGAAACTGAGTGAAATTGAACATGCTTTTGGTAACTTAGAAGGTGTTCTGCTGCAAGCTCGGAAATCCTTAGTTGGAATCACCAAAGGGAAGGAAGTTGCCAATGCAGTGGTTAATCAGGAAACAACTGATCCACCTGATAGGGTCATGAAAAAGGCAAGTGTTATCACTTGGCAGACTGAGAGGTATTTCAGGTCAAGTTGGGGAAATATTAATACCTATTACAGGGAAAATCCTTCTGGGCTACTGTATACAGTTGTTCACGTGAAAGATGAAGACCTTTTTTGTAACTTCCCAGAAGATAGTGGACAGCCTTTGGAATCAACTTTGAATCAACACGATAAGGGCGAAAGTCTGCTGGGATGTGTTCAACTCCTTTGCCAGGGACTGAACTTAAAAGGTCTCTTCTAGTTCTTTATTTTGATGACCCTGTATAATTGTATGCAATGAGCCTGAAGGGCTTAGCTGAAAAAAATTCTTATGACAAATACAGTGTTAGATTTTATATATAGTTTGCAGTGGCAAGTACTTATCTTGTGTTAACACTGAGGTACAAACAGAAGGGGTTTTTTTGTGGTGGTGCTGAAATAATGAGTATGTGACTAGTATCTGTGATATTTTTTAACCACTGTCTTTTTTATTTTTGACCAGTGTATCTAGGGTCATTGAAAAGCTGAAGGGACCTTTGATTTCTAGAGCATTTATAAGAAAGACACTATGTTCTTCAGACCTTGTTCTATAACGATTAAAGGCATTAGTGTAAGCAGATTATACTTATGACTTTAAAGGTCAGATTTTACAATCTATTTTATTTTCCATCCTTTTGGTCAGAACATTGAGATCTATTACAGAGAAACATTTGTTGTTTTGTAAGCATACCCAATGGGAAACTGAACGTGATGGTGAGTCACAAGCAGTTTGTCTTCTTGGTAAGAAATTATATGAAATTTCCATATTTAGTCTGAGGCCAGTGGAATCTTATTATTTCTTTTTTTGCTAGGGCATAGATGTCTTTAAGTGAGTATAAAAATGGGAGTGGCAAGGGGTGTTACATATCATTATAGACGATTACAGTTTATAGCCAAATTATCTCCTGAATTACATTAGCTGAAATCAATGTCTTCTACTAGATGAACAGACTGTTCCATAAAACCTTGACAGATAAAGCATTAATAAGTGTCAGAGCTGACTTGGTCAATCGAATGATTTGCTGACGCTTCTTTTTACCACAAGCCTGCACTTACAAGTCTAGTGCCAAAGGTTCACTATATATAGCTGAAGACAGCAAATAGATGGTCTCTTTTAGAGGAGGTTTCTGACCAGCTGCCTGTTTTGTTATTCATCACTGTGGCAGCATTTTCAGTCAGGAAATTTAAAGTATGGTAAAGCTAAAGTTGCCCAATCCTGGCCTGGAGGACAGGATACCTTCTCATGCTGAACTTGAGGTCCTTGAGAAAGAAGAGGCAGACTCCAGACCAAAATGGGATAACAAGGCTCAGTATATGCTGACATGTGTAGGGTTTTGTGTGGGCTTAGGAAACGTGTGGAGGTTTCCGTATCTCTGTCAGAGCCATGGAGGAGGTATGTGTTTAATATAACTTAACTGACTTTGGGTATAAACCAAATTTAGTCTCTCCTTTGGGAAATGAATAATGGAATATGTTTAGAACTTGTCAGTTCCTGTAAGAACAGTGATGTTCTCTGTAGAAGACTGTACAACAGAGAAGGTCATTTCACAGGTAATGAACATGCACTGAAGTCATGTTACTGATGGAAGAAAATGAAGGGTCTGTTCTTACTTCAGGACACAGGACTGAATAAATCAGTCTTGCACTGTCATGTACATAGTATGTTTTCTCAGTCTAAAACCAATGTTACTTTATGTGTGTATATATATATATATATATATAGTGTGTATTTTAAAATATTAATAAACTAATTGGGTCTATGATTCTGATCATGATCCCTAGTGATCTTTTTATATAGGGTTTTCATTGGGTTTAGACTGATCTGTGTATCACCTATAGGGTCAGGGTGTGTGTAATTTGTGCTAGGAGTAACAGCGTGAAAGTAGTTAACATTAAGAATATGGTTTTAGCAATTGTCATTATTAAGTCATTTGAAATTCAAATATATGTTATTTACTGGGACTCCTTAGGGTTCAGGTTAGGTCTGAATGACCATATTAAAAATTTTGTTTCACTGTTTCACTGTTTGTTTTAAAAGATGATTTTGAGCTGAATAGTTGCTTAAATATTATATGTCAACATAAATTTCTCATTTTTTTACAGTCTTTTCTGTCTGCCATCTAATTGTTGTCTGCATTTCACTCTGGGATGTGTGTAAAAAAAAGTCTTTTGTTCCTTTGTGATGTTTGATGTTGAAAGAAAAAATTTGGCTTAAGGAACAGTATTTCAAATTAATTTTCATTAAATGTACATGGTGACATGTTTAAAAATTGCTCTTCCTAGTTAGACTAGGGACAAATGAGGGCTCTGTGGGGAGTTGCTCATACAAACTCAGGGACATGCAACAATAAGTGACTCAGTTGCAAGAAGAGATGCTTTAAACATTAAGATTTTTCCAACAGGGGCTGGTGTTCAGAGTTTGCAGTACAAACTGAAGGTCATTTGCAGCAGAGCTAGCTCTTGTAACAAAAAAGTTACAAGACACACACACAAAAATATCAGAAGCCCTTTTCCATATTTGACAATTTTAATTTGAAAAAAAGAGTGGATATGTCTCTAAAATTTATGGTACTCATTCGCTTCTCAGGTTCTTCTACTTAGTCTCAGAAAGTGGAGACTTGCTGGTTTTTTGGATGGATGACTTTGAATTTGAACGTGTGACTATTTGTATTGTAAAAACAGATCTTGAAGTTCTTATTTCTGAAGATATTTTAGTGTTGAGACATTTTCTGCATCACAAGATTTTCTGGCTCCTGCATCTCTAATTTCCATTCAGCCGACTGTACGTTCAAAGCACACCAAGCACCTGATAGATCTTTGATTGCACTTGTCAGATTTCTGAAGGAAACTCCCTGACACCATAAAACCACTTCAAAACAGGATACTTGTGGAACTTACTGTGGATGACATCCTACCTCTATTATGCTCCCTCTATTTGGCCTCAACTCCATTTGGAAAAGCATATTTACTAGACATTTTGGACAGCTTTTGCCTTAGTCTTTGCCCCTCAGCATGGTGGCCAAGATGATTCATTCATCTTTGCATTCGTGCAGCCCACTCAGGGGCACAGATGTGCCTCTGTAACACAGTAGAGGGAAACTGCAAAGTTATGCACCTACTTCCAAGTTATCTATTAGAAGGCATATGCCACACTCATGAGTTCACTCAGGAAAATCCATTTTTCCCCAGTGGGTCCAGTTCCTTTACCCTGGATGGTGTATGACTTCACAATTTGTGTCTCCCCTGAATCCTGGGGGCACAGCAGCAGGAATCATTGCTGCTGCTCTCTCACTGGAAACAGGGATTATGTTCCTTCTCAGACTGTTCCTGGCGTGATTATTTTGTGGAGTCTAAAGATCACATTGGATATAATTGTGGATTATGGGTCTGCATCAAGAGATTTAAAAAAAAAAAAGCTATTTCCCACTCAGTAAATATCTGCAGAGGTTGAGAAAAAGTCCTGTGTGATCACATGGTCAGATATTAGGTAAATGCAGACTCAAGGTTGCAAGACTATCTCCTGAAAATTGTTTCTAATCTCTAAGGATTTGCTTCACTATCTTCTTTCTTTTTGAATATCAGTTAAATGGATGAGCATTTGGATCGTTTAGCATGGATAAGGTCTGGTAGCAATGGTGTAGACAGTATTTCAGCCAAGGGCACGCTCAAATGAGGCTGGATGTGCACCTGGTTTGTGAATCAGTGTTTGCACATCTTATTTCCTTTATGAAACATAACTGGACTACAGTGAAGTGTAAAATTTACCCTTGTGGTACTTGGGCTTCAAAGAAGGTGGATTTTTTTCTCTCCAAATTGTCTGTAGTGAAGGGAGTTAGGAGAACCAAGTTAATAGGTAACTCTTATTTTCAGATGTTTGAACTTAAAGTTGGAATTATTTAAGAACTGCTTCTTCCTAAACACAATATATGATAGTGTTTTAACTGTGATACACAAATATACAAAAAGAAATAGTGGTTACATAGTTTACTTACTTTTGTTGTCATAGATTTTGAGCTTGTGTTTTTAAAAATGAAACATTTACCCCAGTGAAATTTAGTAGAGCAAAGCACATTTTATCCTTTAATGACTTAAAGTTGTCAAATACATCATTACCAGAGATGAACTAAAGTTCAATATGCACACAGTGTAAAACGTATGGTGTTTGCCTCAGAGCTTTCACCAGTTTAATGAGATTGAAATTTGCCTTCATGTAATAGCTGTCTCTGACATTGCACATAGCTTTTATTTAATCTTTATTGAGCAACATGTCATTTAATCAGCCGTTAAACATTTTTGTTTCATCCCTTATGACCACAATAAAAAAGAGTATGCATATTTAATGTTTAAATCATTGATTTAAAAAAAAAATGTCTCTCAGTTTACAGCTTGCATATGGAAACCTTGCCACTGCATGATGGAGCAGTTTCTTATCTCTGTGCATGCCACACTGAATGAAGTGACAGTAATGACATCAGCAATTCCTCACTGCTACCCTCACTACAGCTGAGGTCTAAGAATATGTTAATATGGTAAAACACCTTCATCTGAAGTCTGCCTGCCTTCTCTTTGTGAGGAATTATGTGCAAGCAATAATAGTTTTTTTCAATTTCACATTAGAATCTCTTAGAATAAAGAGACAGTAATAGCTATACAGATGTTCAAACCAAATACGTTATGTTCTGAAATACAGTATTGAAACAGGGTGAGAATCTAATATCTCAGTTGTAAGGTTTTCAGGTGGACGATTAATTATAACTTATAAACATCTATACAGCATCTGTTTTCAGATCATTGGTTTATTTGTTAGGTTCATAAAATTGTGAGAGCTTAAAAAGTATTGGTTTATTTTTTATGTCCCATATGAAACTGAAAGGGTTCTAAAGTCATGTGGATGTGGCACCTGGGGACATAGTTTAGTGGTGAACACTTTGGCAAATGGTTGGATTCAATGATCTTAGAGGTCTTTCCCAATATTAATGATTCTATGATTCTGTACAGCAGCTTTACAGAGTGAAATTATTCTTATTATTATTCCATTATAGCTTCTTCCACAAAGGTTGGGGAGAAATTGAGAGAAAGGGGAAATACAGCAGAGATGGATTTCTGAGCTGGCTGTTCGAATTTAACCCTAGAAAGAGAAGAACCCAAAAAGAGGAAATAAGTGTCATATATAATTGAGAACTCACTTTATTTCTCTTGAAGATATAACAATATCCCTGCAGCTAAATACTGGTAGTTTTAGTAGTTTGCCTGTTTCTGACATGGCACACCATGGATTTTTACCTTGTCAGAGCTGCCATGATATACATAGCTAGCCATTCAAGCCAGAAATGCTTTTGTTGTATCTGTTTGTGTAGGGATATAGAGTCTGCACTGCAGGTCTATACACACACCATGTGCTTGATGTCTGTGATAACAAAAAAGGTAGACAGAGACCCAGCTGCTACATGGGGTATCTTCTTGATGTTGTCTACTGTGGAATTCAAGTAATGCTAGTTACTTACCCATCTTTCATTGACCTTTTTAATGTTTGTTAATCAAAATCAGCAGTTTTGAATACATAAAATGCTGCTCAAAATGTTGAACTCTTTGTGGTACATGCCACACATCAGGTTGAATGACTAATCACTGGTGCACCAGAAAAGACATGTTTTGCTGAAGCCAGTTGACAAAGGCAGCTGCACAGATGTAATATTCTCAGACTTCTCTAAAGCATGTCACTTAGCAACACAAAAAAACCTTTCTTACTAAAAATTGATGAGTTTTTAAAATCAGTGTAGTTCCTCTGGCATGCATTAAAAACCTAGCTCTTACTGTAAAAATGTAGACTGACAAATGGAAAAGGTTTCAGAGGAAAGCCAGAAGAATAACTGACTTGGGATGTACTTTTATTAGTGAGAGACTGAGGAACTCATTATGAATTGTTATTTGTCGAGATGTTTGCTAAACTTCCAGCTTTGCTGACTGTTCCTCTCTTTCTTCTGTGTCACTCTGTCACTTCAAGAAAAGGATTATCTGGACATCATCTCCAAAGAGAACAGTATCCCATTTGTTTTCTTCCCCACTCCTCACATCTCAGCTACATCCCCTTTTCAGGAGACGATGCAGTCCTTTCAAGAACAAACATCTGCCTTAGTGTGGAGCAGCTACATGACAGGTGTAGGAGCCTCAGTCTCACCTTGTAACAAGTGGCTGTTTTGTAATGCCAGGAAGGAATGAATTATGGTTATCCACCCTAGTTTTGAGGAAACTGAACTACCCTAGTTTCGAATTCAAGTTTAGTACTGTGGTCTTAGTTCAGATATTGTTACAAATGGTGTCAGTGCTAAAGCAATCACTCATGTATTTCTGACTATGTATTTTCATGTCACAAACCTGGGAAACATATAGGTCATATTCCAGTTTTTGAGGAACTAAGGTCACTTCCAAAACAAGGTTCTTCCCTCTGTCTTCCCACTACTCCAGGGACTTCTACAAAATTATAGACAGCAGGAGCTACCAGTGACAGATGTAACAGGGTAGCCCTCTCTTCTTGCTTTATTGACTGGTGGCTGAAAGGAAAGTATGCCATAAATGGTTATGGACTCTTCATCTGTCATCATTGTTGACAATGCAAAGGTCTTACTTTGTATTGGCAGAGGTTCTGGGACTTGTTGAAACTGTGCCAGATTCAGTCACTGCAAGGAACTGACACCGTCCTTTCAGTTTCTAAGGGTTTGTCCCATTTTGTTTCTATGGACTTGCTTAGCTGTGCTCAAACACATCTGATTATACAGGCATGTGGATTTGCCTTCAAATAGTTTGTTCTCTCCAGATACTGCACCCTCTTTCTGTGAATAACACATCTCCTAACTGTTTTATTCTTGCTTTCATAGAAATCAGGATTTTTCCAGTGTATGCAATGAGTTCCCCCTCACTCTTGTGTTCCATCCCCTTACATCCTAATGGCTTTCTTTCCAAGTCCCAACTCCCACACACAGAGTCTCTGGCCTTTCAAAAGCAAAATTACTTATCAATGCAAGGAACTGCAAGCATCCATAAACACATCATGTGCTCCAGCTCCATGTCAGGCTTGCACACTCTGATCAGGAGCTCTCCTGAGGGTAAGATAAGAGAAGAACATGACCATTGTGTTTATACCAGCATTTTTAAGTTCCAGAGAGTTGTCTCTGTTTCAAGCCCAAGACTCCTCACAGGAGTCTGAAACATGACCCTACAGACTTTGTATGACTGCTTCATCTGGATCTTTTCCTTTTACCTCCCCTTTTGGATGCTGTATAGGTCCCTGCTATACCACGATATCACTTCTCTCTGGTAAAGCCCTTCTTCAGGAATTAAGTCCACAAGATGGATCTGTACAGTGACCTTATCCAAATAATCCTCATTTGCACTGGGGATAAGTCCTTGTCACCCTTTGAAACTCACCTGCACTGGTCCTAGATAATCTTTTGAAACTTAAGACTGGACTTTCATTTAGTTCTGCTAAAGGTGCTCCTCATGGAGACACGTTACTTTTTTTTTAATCAGGTCACAGTAAGATCAGTTAAGGACTTGATGAGAAATTTCCCTGGTGAAAGAACCTGTTGAATAAGAAAAAGCAGCCTTTGTAGACTATTCAAGCTATGACCACTTGTTTCTTATTATACGTTTCAAAGAAAATATTTTTTGATAGCTGTCATCTCTATTAGCAGAATGGGGAGAAGATCAGGCCTTATCCAATGCAGCATTAGAAAGCATTTAAAGGCAGTCTGGACTTTTAGCTTTCAGTAGGTAGCAGACAGATTGATATTCTGATTTGGGCTTCATTTTTACCATGCTCAAGACTTTCTCACAAACCTTAAATGCAAAGTACACTTCCACTCACACTGTTACAGCAGTCTGGGCAGATATCACAGCTTACCCTCCAAGACAGTGAGATTCAGCCACAGCACAGGGCCTTCACCTTATCTCCCCCTGTCGACAGCTCAGTGTGTAATATTTGCTGCAAGGCTCTCAGAACTGAACTACCTTCTATAGGGGACATGCCAAGAGTGCTGTATCAGTCTCAGGGGATTTCCTGAGGCCTCAAGATACTTACAGAGGTACCTTTATAGGAGAGGTATTCAAGCACAACATATCTATGACAGAACAGGCAGATAAAGGGACTCCATGGCCATCCTTGCACAGACATAAAAATAGGAAAGGAAAAAATGGTATGCTGTGTGCTCACAACTTCCTGGCTTCATTGCCACCTTGGAATCATCAGGAAGGAAATTTCATGTTCTGGCATGGTTTTCATACTTCACATTTTCTCTTTCACTTGCTGTCTGATTTTCACTGCATACCAGAGGAAGAAGTCAGCAAATACCCAGACCTGACCTGTTCACATACCGGTCTGCATTTTTTTAATGTCTTCAGATAATTTACTCCTATTTAGATTAGGAAGTTAAAGACATTTTGCAATGACAGATAACCATCATTCTATTATGTAGCTATATTTGACTCTGCACTTTGGTAGTCCAGTACAGTGTTCTGTGTTATCTCCTCTATCCAAGACACACCTTGCTCGGGAAAAAATTAGTTTAGAATACTTGTCCTATACCAACAAACTTTCTCCTAATCAACAACGTTTGAGCCCTGTCCTTAGATCTCTTCTAATCAAACATAACGGCTGTTGCACACAGATGCCAAGAACTCATTACTGTTTCAAGCCTAATATTTTGAGGTACATTGCTTAGTTCATCCCCCTCTTTCATATACTTTGCATGACTCACAACTATAAAACCATAATCTTTGGCAGGAAAAAAAAAAAAAAAAGGAAGTAATTCCAGGGAAGTAACTACCTTTCCTCCACTTGCAATACAAAGGTGACTTTTTCAAAATTTAACCTTGAGTGCATATAATTTCTGTTTATGTTTGTCCCTTGGGTTTGTCCTACCTGAAATGACATATGTAATAAAGTCCCCTGCTTGGGCAATCAGACAAAAGCATTGCTCAGAAAACAGAGAAGGGTTTCCACAATGTTGCTTACAACTTGCTTACTGTGTCAACACCTCACAAACGTAATGTTTGTGTTTTGTTGTAGTACTTCACTGATTGGAATCATTATTTTTACTATCCATTCTAGGAGCCTTCATGATCCCTTTCCTGATTCTGCTAGTCCTGGAGGGCATCCCCCTGCTTCATCTTGAGTTTGCCATTGGTCAAAGGCTGAGAAAAGGCAGTGTGGGAGTATGGAGCTCTATCCACCCTACCCTTAAAGGAGTTGGTAAGTCCAACGAGGACACAAAAAGCCACCTAAGCAAGCACATATCTCTGAACTGATAATCTAAAGAGCAAGTTTTCAGGATTTTCTTGTGGTGTGCCATAAGAGATGCCAGGATCCATTGCTTTTCCCTTCTTCATTGACAGGTCAAACTAATCATGGGAAAACACTGTCAATTTTGTGTCCACATTCCTAATTACCATGGGCCCAGTTAAAAACATTTCTCTAACTTGAGACCAATTTCAGGCCTCAGAGATATTTTCTGTTATTAATATTAACTGGTTTTACCATTAGAATGAATCTTTAACTGCGCCAGAAATTATTCTGTAACTGTTCTGTGGATAAATAGTAGTTGAATCCTTATCTGGTAGACCTCAGTTCCCCGTAGTGTTACTTTCTTACATCTGAGAGGTACCAGAAGCCACAGAAGCAGTGTTTTGCAGAAAATACTTCTTCACATTTGTGCCAGACTCCTGAATATTCAAACACTTGATTTAAAAATGTAGTAAAAGCAGCATTATACACACAACATAAGAAAATTCACAGATACCTCATTACAGAGGAAACACAGAAGGTGCCATCTGAACCTCAGGAAACACTGTGAGAATGAGCAAACACTGGCACACGTTGCCCAGGGAGGTTGTGGAGTCTCCAGCCTTAGAGGTATTAGAAGTCTGGACATGGTCCTGGGCAGCCAGCTCTAGGTTGTCCTGCTTGAGCAGAGGATTGGATGACATGACCTCCAGAGATCCCTTCTGACCACAACCACACACTTGGACGGGAAGAAACACAGCCAGTTAGGACTGTTTCATCATCCACTGCATTGGTAAATCAGTTACAAAAGGTAGCTGTTCATTTTATCTGGAATTTTTCAAGTTTCTTAGAACCCAAGAGTGCTCAGGAGGTAATCATTAGCACTTACTGTCTGCCAGAGAAGTCACCAGAGGTTGATTACTTGGGAGCAAGCAGATAAGGAGAGATACCAGCTTGAATCCTGTATCTTGTCACAGACTGCTCATCCTGGCAGCCATCCATCCTATCCAACACCACCTCTGCTGAGCTCTGCAGCGACATTGGGGAAGAAGGTTATCCTCATTTAGGCAAAATCTCAAGTCAGTGGAGCTGTACATGCACCTAGCACCCCAAACTGCCTCAATATCACCTGACAACGCTGTGAACAGGATTGTGTGGTGTCTGTAGGGAGTTAGTCTGCCCATAATGCTGGCTCCTAAGTGGAAGTCAGCCTCAGTCTCAGAGCGGTGTTAGGATGTACATCTGCATAGGACTCACCTGTCCAAACTTCAGGTAACAAATTCACAGTGATTAAACCTACATCCACTATAGAGAGGAGAGGGGAAAGGCTATAAACCATAGAATTAGGGTAAGGAGGGCAGGAGGGAAATATTTATGTTTATAACATACTTTGATATGACTTGAAGACGAGAGTGTTGAAATTTACATTGTGTTCTGATTTAACTGTTTTCAGGCATAGCATCGATGTTTGTCTCCTTCCTGGTGGGTTTATATTATAATACTATAATTGCCTGTGTGATGTGGTATTTCTTCAACTCTTTCCAAGAACCCCTGCCTTGGAATAGCTGTCCTCTCAATGAAACCAGAACAGGTATATTTTATGAAATATTGCACTTTTTTTTACAAAGCACATGCTTCTAACAATTACCTTAATTTTACCTCTTTCTGTAAAATAGCAGTAAGGCATGGCAGTCCTGTCAGGTACATTGTGCTATTTTGATGCTTGTGTTTTTTAAAAATTCACGTTACATAAAATGAGATCAACTCTTAATCTTTGAGACAAACTTTGACTTTTCATATGAAACTTACTGTTTGATTGTGACAGATGTGTTCATGCACATAATATTCACAAAGTCCGACATAAACATTCAGATTTTCCAGATATAGACAATGTGTTTCTTTCATGTCTTCACACCAACAGCCCTCTGTTAGCATACTGAAAGGAGAAAAAAAAAAAAAGATATATATAATCCATATGAAATGCCTGTATCTCTCAATATGGCAAGTCTACAGCTTCATGGAGACTGCTTGGTGCCAGCAGCTTTATTTTCCATAGTCAACCCTGCCTGAAATTGTATGAATCAGGTTTTTCTGGTGGGTCAGTGAACAGCTGTCCAGGGCACTTTGCTCCTCTCCTCCCAGAATAAGTATGAAAAGCCTCATTCAAGGGCAGACCAGAGCAAAATATTGCACAGGTCAGCACATTGCAGGGACCTGACATTCTAACTTGGGCTGACAATACCTTGAATGATGCCCCACAAAACAAAAGGACAAGATATTGCTGAAGAAGGTATGGGAAGGGAAGAACTGCCATTGTAAAATCCCTGTTAAACAATTCACTTTTAAATCTCTCATTTTGCAAGGAAATCAGCCTCTAAAAATCTGAAATTTGCTAACAACAAATTTATTGACATTAGATAATACCATTTAGATCACTGGTGTTTGTTATTTAGCTTCCTTTTCCCCAAGTAAATAAAAGCCATACAAAATGACAACAATTTTGTGGTTACAGAATATGTAGAAGAGTGTGCCAAGAGCTCTCCTGTAGATTACTTCTGGTACAGAGAAACATTGAACATCTCCACTTCTATTGAGGATTCTGGCACTATACAGTGGTGGCTTTTGCTGTGTTTGACATGTGCATGGGCTGTACTGTACGTGTGCACAATCAGAGGCATCGAAACCACAGGAAAGGTACTCTGTTTTGGTGGGTTTTTATGTGATGATATTAATCATGCTGTTGGGATTCCTTATTTATACAGACCTAATAATACTGTAGAAACTGTATGTTTCTTGAGTAAAAAATTTGTGTGTGTCATCACTGGGACTGCTTTTTGAAGATGGAAGATGAATGAAATGGAATCTGATTTATTTGATTTATGTGGAAATTTGTGTGCAGTTTGTTTTCCTTCTCCTTACTAGTAGAACATTCTTTAGGTATTATCACCTTAACATTAGTATGAATGACCAAGGGACTCTCTTTTTCTTATGGCCATTCTCTTCAAAATGTACATATACAGGTTTATTTGAGTTTGTGCTACTCCTAAATATTATCTCCCTGAAAGAGTGACCAGTGTTCTGCTGCCCAGCAAAGCCCTAAAAGTCCATCTTTGCATCCTTGCATCAGCCTGGTCTCGGAGTGTAGGTTATTTTTGATGCTGCTTTTGAATGATCTGACTTGAATTTCAACAATGACAATTTATCTTAGAGAGACCACTATTGCTGCAAAAATTATTATCAAAAGGTACCACATATACCGTTTCACTTGAACATTTCTGCAGACTTCTAATTGTGACTTGCTTGAAACTTGCCTTTATTGCTAATTACCATATCTTATTTATTCCCCTTTTCTTCCCTGCAATGCCATTTTTTATTCAAGTGTTCTTTTATGTGAGTGTTTTATTTACATTTTTTTTGTGCAGGCCGTGTATGTAACTTCAACTCTTCCATACATCGTGCTTACCATCTTCCTGATCCGTGGCTTGACATTGAAAGGATCAACCAGTGGAATTGTGTATCTGTTCACCCCTAATGTAAGTCACTGCATGGTTAGTGAATGAAACATGATGTAGTTCTCTCTTTAATTAACAACCAATTAATTGTCTCCACTGGTGCTTTTCTAACTGTTCCTCAGACACCTTAAAAATCTTGATTCTGGGAGGTGAATCCTTTGCATTGAATGGAACAAGGGTACACAAACATTCTCTCTCTCCATCCCCCATCAAAATCTGTTATAAAAAATTGAAGGATCATCACAGAGCAATGGGATTACCATTTATAAGACTTAATTTATTTTCCTGTATTCTAATTAAGAACAAGTCTAAATTTAAAGCAAAAATCCTCTATTTGGAAGTAGAATCTATCTAATGGCTACATGGACAGAAGACCCAAGAGAAGGGTTTAACTATGTAACAGTTTTCAAACAAAATTAAAAGGGATTTCATCTTCCATGAGCAGATCTCTGAATGATTATTATTAATGCTAAATAAAAAACTCCTTTTCTGAAAACAAGAATGGCAGCTCTCAGCCATGCAAAGTGATTTTTTTAATCCATTTTTAAAACACTGGTATAAAAACAACATATAATTTTTTCTTTTGAAAAAAAAGGCAAGTTTGACAAAAGTATTGACCTATTTGTTGAAACTCTTCAAGAACAGGGAGTGTTTCATGGTTAATGTTCTTGTTTTAATGATTGTATTGAGTCTCTCATGCTCAGTTTAAACAGTGATGTGGGATATGCTTAAAGCTGTATGTCTGATGCCTCAGGTTACTGAGCTGGCGAACCCACTGACATGGCTGGACGCAGGTGCTCAGGTGTTTTATTCTTTCTCCCTGGCTTTTGGAGGCCTCATTTCATTCTCCAGCTACAACTCTGTTCAGTAAGTAGCCAGGCAAAAGCCAAATTTTACATGAATATTTCATTCTTTCAAATGAAACATCTCTACTTTTGCACTATTGTTATGCTGCTTGGGACTGGTACAATATCTCCTCAGATGTGTAAGATGCGTCTCCTCTGACTGATCCTAACTCTCCTGAGCCAAGATTTTGGGTCCCAGTGCTGGCTGACTTCCTATGGACAGATGTGGTTGTGCAGGATAGAAAGAAGGGGCCTGGCTGCCCAGCACCAGCTGAGGAGCAGGAGTTTCCTCTGTGGGAGTGCTCAGTGCAGGGTGATAGTACACACATTTCAAAGCAATTCACAGACCACAGTTTAAATCCACAGCTTTGAGATGAGGAGATATATCTAGTCTTGAAATTAAAATTCAATGCCTTTATGTAAGTGCAGTGAGGCCAAGGAGTGTGAACTCCCATTGTCCAGGGACGAGCCCAGCCTGCAAATTATGATGCAGTGCTATATTCTACACTCTCTCTCACAAAACATTACAGCAAACAGCAATGCTTCTTGGTGCCTGCCATTCCTTGAGCACTGTCCTCTTGAAAGGCAAACTGTGTGACGTTGTCTAAGTCCAATATTTTTTCATAAATGTCTCTGAATTATGTTTTGGATATGTGGTTTAGCCATGCTTTCAAAAATCTGTGTTTCAGTTTTGGCTTGAGTTCAATCACACCACACCAGCATTTCAGTTACTGAAGTAGCTCCCTGCCACCACCCTTAATTTCAGATGTTTTTGAAAAGGTCATCTGGAATATTTTTTGTGCCTGCAACTCCCAGTGCAAGGTGTGAAGCCCTGCTTTGGGTCCAAGTTAATGTCCCACAACCACAGGGAGCAGGACTGAGAGTGTCCTTCATCTTTCCAAAAGGCACAACGAAAAGGAGCACTGTCCTCATGCTTTTCCAACACACAGGGCTGTGGGACCTGGCCATGCTCCTTCAATGCTCAGTCATGACTTATGGAGGAAACTGCAGAAAGTCATTAAACTCCCAAGAAAATAAAAGAAAAAAGACTCCAAAACATGCAAATTCCACAGTTACTCTGGTGTTGGGCCACTTGCAGTCCAGTACCACCTGGATGAGATGTCAGTGACTCTGCCCCTGGATGGTTTGTGTCTCAGAAAATACTATAAGGTTTCAATGCCATCAGGCATTCACTATTTCATAATGAGAAGGAGCTCGAGCATCTTGTTTTCTCTAAAAGGAATAAATGCTTTTATCAAGCCTGTCACTGAGAATCTCCTGTTAGAATTCAAAAACTGACATGAGAGTACAGCAAGGAATTTTCATTCAATGTCCTGCACTCAGTAAAAACCTACTTGCAATGCTGTGAATGGGGAAAGGACACAGTGTGAGAAGTCTTGGTTGGACAGCCTTGTCCTCTCCTCTTGAAGATGGTCTGAAAGTTAAATATGGCAACATCAAGTTAATCTCGATAGTCCTCTCTTGCTCAGGAGAAATAAGATATCTACAGTTTTACAGCCTTCTTAAAAAAACATTAACTAATTTAATATTGATATTTTATCTTGTCCCTCAGATGAAAATCTGGTTTTGGTATGGCAGTTTTTTTTTCTTAGCATAGACACCCTGGCAAGAAGTGCCTGCAGCAGAGAAGTTTCTACAAACAGCTTTTCTGTCCAACCTTATCAGTATATTATTCCATTGTGCTCCCAAAACTTCAGGATATTTTTAACCATCTTTTCTTTAACAGCCAAACAATACTGTTCCCAACTGCTCTTGGCTACTGCAGTGTCACCATACCTAAGTGCTATGGAAACTTCTGTTCACTTTTTTGCTCTATCTGAATTCAAACCCAAATCTTTCACCTTGCAGCAGAATACACCAGCAATGAAGATGCAGCCCATAGCAATGTGTGTCTGCACACATGCTTGCCAAACTTGAAAAGGAAAAGATATACTCTTTTGCACCTCATACTTTACTTCCCATGAGCCAGACATGAAAACAACTCAGGCAGTTATTCCTTATTAATAGGATTTATTGAAAGGGGGAAAAAGCCCACCAAAACAAACCAAAGTCATAACTATTAAATTGGTTAAGACACCAAGTTTTAATTTACTAGAAGTATCTCTAACAGCAGTACTTGTGTGCTTTTAGAGGGTACACTGATGTACCCATGCATCTGTAGGCTACCTTTTCCTTAGTCTTGGTAGCCAGTTCTAGTATTTGTTTTGGGAATGTGTTTGAAATCCATTGTTTCTTCTCTTTGAATTGCAGCAATAACTGTGAGAAAGATGCTGTGATTGTCTCAGTGATCAATGGTTTCACATCCATCTATGCAGCAACTGTCATATACTCCATCATTGGATTCAGAGCAACAGAAAGATATGATGACTGTTTTGACAGGTAAGTTATTGGGAAAAGCCCCCACAGAATATGCAGGTGTTTATTTGGCTGAGGCAGCTCTGTTAGCCTGGTGATAATGGATTTATCATTTCTGAACAATTGCACCTCTTGACCCACATGGTATCAGAACTACTCATTTCTTAAAAAAATTCAAATTGTGGAATAAATCCCATAGAAATTCGTAATTGTTTGAGCTACTTGATCTCCTACATAAATGTTGCATAAGCAACCATAGTTTACATTATTCCCCATGCTCTGTGGCATATTCCCCATATGTGGCATGAATGCAACATTCCCTGGTCCCTATGTCAGCTCTGTATTTAGGTTTCCTCCTGAAGAGCTTAGATGCTTAGGCCTCATCAGAGACACCTCATTTTGCCAGACTCTTTTCTAACCGGGACTGCCAGACTTTGTGGGTTCCAGTCCATATTCAATTGCAGAAGGGCATGGTTCATAACTGCAGGCAGCTTAGACATTCCCAGAAGCTGCCCAGTCTGGGAACTGGTGCCCAGTTTGCACTACAAAGATAGACACCCAACTCCTGCACAGGTTCCTGGATTGTGCACCCACTTAGCTGTCATCTTTACCATGAAAGACAGTGTCAGACTTACCCTGGAAGAAGAAAGAAAGAACTGCACATGCACATCTGCTGGACTTTCCCATTTCAAAATCTGACCTTGATATTGCACTCTCAATAACTTGCTTCATGGTGAAAATGAATCCTGAGGATGCTTAAAAATAAATAATTACTTGCATTTCACTTTTTCAGGAATATTCTTACTCTGATAAATGCATTTGATTTGCCAGAGGGTAATGTAACCCAAGAAAACTTTGAACAAATACAGCAGCTGTGTAACATGACTGATCCAGCAACTTTTGCAAGCCTGAAGTTTGAAACCTGCAATCTGGAAGCTTTTCTGAATGAGGTAAGTTTAAGACCCTAACTCAAATTGATACCTTAAATATAGTAGGAATACATAGTAATTATTTAATTGCATAATGGTTTTTCTTTTGAGGTTGTGGGGGGTTTTTATATTTCCATTGATGGTTGTAATTGGCTTGGAATGCTTTCAGACTGAAGAATTACTTTTGTTTGTCCCATTTTGCTTCTGAAGAGAGAAATTATTTGATTCCTGTGAAAAGTATTGGCAGTCTGACAGACTAGTAACTCAAACCACAAGTGTTCTAGGCTGGCCTCAGGTAGCTGCCAAAATAGAGGAGGTATTTCTCTGGAACTAGCTGTTTGCAGCTGTGGTGGGACAAGATGACTGGGGAAGAGACACCCAGAGAAAGGTGAAAAAAGGTGTTGAGTTACTGATGAGAATAAGTGTCCATGGAATTCCATGGAACAGAATATGAAATAGCATTTGTATTATGTTACAGTAAATGTATTGCAGCATTAGGAGGTCTTTGTGGAAACAAAAAGCAGAAGTGCTATGGTACGTGTAGCATAGTGAATACTGATAAAAGTGTCAGTGCTGTGTGATGTTAACATGCCTCAATCTTCCACAGGGAGCTGAAGGAACTGGCTTGGCCTTTATTGTCTTCACTGAAGCTATCACCAAAATGCCTGTCTCACCTTTGTGGTCCATTCTCTTCTTCATCATGCTCTTCTGCTTGGGTTTGTCGTCCATGTTTGGAAATATGGAAGGTGTTCTTGTGCCTCTACAAGATCTTAAGCTTGTACCCTCCAGAGTGCCTAAGGAAGTTGTTACTGGTAAGTGCTTTTTAGAGACAAATGACCTCCCCACCTTCCCCAGGGAATAGCTGCTATGCTGAAAAAGCAACCTACCACCCATCTACTTTGTGATCTGGAATGGTCCTAAGACACCCAGACAACCTACTGAAGCTTTTCTTGTGTTCCCAAGTGGGACAGCTCCTGAGAGGTTTCTTCTGAGCCTGCAGACAGCTGTTCACCCTTTTGCTTACCCATCAGCTTGCTCATGATGACTATCATCTCCTCCACTGGGCAGCTGGAGGACCCAAGTCCTTCACCCAGGCAGGATTTCTCTCAGAGGAATATTGTCCCACCAACTAGGAGGAAGAGGACCTGTTGTCTCTCCTCAGCTTTCTCCCATTCTCTTTGAAGCATCTCCCACCTGTGCAATATTAGGAGAGTTTTGCCTTTTTACCTGCAAAGTAACAGGCCTTCTCAGAGTGCCATTAAAAAATAAAGTCGTGGCCTTCAAGTTTTAAGAATTACTTATGAAGTGTTATAGCTACTGGGAAAATAACTTACTGGGTTTTTTTTTCCTTTTTTCTTTTGTCTTCTTTGCCTAAGTGTGCTGTTGTTTTGTGGTTTGTTTTTTTTTTTTCCCACAGGACTCGTTTGTTTGGTGTGCTATTTCATAGCTTTTATTTTTGTGCTGAATTCTGGCAATTACTGGCTGACTCTATTTGATGGTTATGCTGGCTCTATTCCCTTGCTGATAATTGCATTTTGTGAGATGTTTTCAGTCGTCTACATTTATGGAATAGACAGGTATGAAATACAGCTCAAACATTACTAGATACCAGTGCATGAAGTGATTAGTTGCATAGCTACAATCTTGCTGCATCTCTGTGCACAGAATTTCTGTTAGAGAAATACCTGAAATGATGCAACCGTAGTTTGGGTTTGCTTACATGTTTTAGGTTTCTTAAATAGTTCTCAGCAAAAAGAAAAAAAAAATTAAGATTTGTAAATGAAACTTTTTCACTTTATTAATACATTATGATAAAAAGCACTCTTTAACAACCAGCTCAAATAAACACCCCCCTAAGACATTGCAAAAAAATATTAGGCATTAATAAGTGCCCTAGAGTGTAATAATATGAGTGCAAATAATTTATTTTAAAGTAAACAATAGAATGTAGGTATTTGCCAGTTACATACACTGTAGCTCATTTACATTTTAAATATGGTGATATTTACAATAACTCTCCTTCAGGACAATTGCATTAAATATTTAATTAGCAGAAATAAAATACAAGTGCACTGAGCTGAAGGTTTAAAACAGGGGTATATTCCAGGAGTATTTACAGTGAATGCTAAATGTCACTGTCCAGCACAGGGATCTCCAGGCAGGATCAGATGATCTTTTACAGCAGGATGGAAATCCAAGGCTACCGAGATATGTTCTTACCTGATAGATTCAAGGCTTTATCACTTGTAGCAGTGAGTAACTATCCTCTCAACTTTCTAGAGTTATAATAGATCAAATTTCAACATCTTTATGTTCGTAATTAAAATGTCAGAAATAAGAAAAAGAGCATGGGGAATTCAATCACCCATAGGATTTGCTTGAACCTGTGCTAGATCCTCCCCTTGCTGCTCCCAGCAATGGGGTGAATGCCCTTGTGGCCAGTCTTCCCATACTTAAAGTATTATATTACCCAAGCACCCATGAATCACCTTAGGCAAATTAGATAGAGTATCCTTGAGAAAGAAGGCTTATTTTAATGTTAAAGACAGGAAAGTTTTTATTGATCACTTTTCCTCACCTTTGAGATCTCAGAACACTTTGCAAAGTAAAACTAAAACTATTTCCAGGACACAAACATGAGCTGAGTCTATAAAGGGGTGGGGATTGATTCAGAACAGAACTTCACACCAAGCTTTAATGCTCAGTCAGCACACGTTGCTGTAGCCCTCTTTGAGTACAGAGCTTATTGGAGCTGCCTAAAAGTGCTCCAGAGGAATTTCTGTGACCTTTTCTGAGAACGGGTCATTGGTAAAAAGATCTCTTGCTTGAAGAACATGTGTATTATCCATGACATTCACATGAACTACACCTGGACATACTCTGAAGTCAGGACATGGGGTTCCATATCATTTTAGTACACCTAGATCTCAGAAGTTAGGGATCAGAAGATAAATTTATGTAGTGTTTGAGACTCAGCTGAATTCAGTGTGTTGAAGGACCAACTGAATAGTCCCCTCGGGCTTATCCCCACAGGATACACAGGAAAGCCAGACAAGAGGACTAACCAATAGAAGCCCAAACTTCCAAACTAAGTATTTTTTAAGAAGTGTGTGCACAAGGTATTGCATCATATGAAGCAATCATAAATTGGTGCAGGACTGATGCAGACAGTATCACTCCAAATGCAGGGATTGTTCCTCTTTGTGGAAATATTTTCCCCCATTGTCCACTACACATTCTATGAATATTCCAAAGAATATATTTTTAGGTGTTCTTAATAATGTATAAAGTTAAATATTGTTTCAGTACTCAACCTGAGAAAACTGATAGAAATCCAAATTAATACTACGCATAGAATCTAACTAGTAAAATTACTGCAATTTGCTTTTGTTCTTTTTTAATATTGTGTCATTCCTTTTAATTTATGCAGCACTGAGACACCAAAAAATCATGAAGCAGTACAACAATATGTTTTAGGGAAAGTCCATCTGCATTGACTCTTTCCTGTTAAAACTATTTCACATATGCCTCACAGAATTCTAGAAGATAGTACATTTCCAAAAATAATTTTCCTGACTTGTGCTACTCAGGTCTAACTCCTGATGTTGTTGTCAGTTCTGGTTTCACACTGACATTAGCAAAGTCCTGGGAAGCACAGCTGGGGGTAGTTTGATCCTCACCAGTTTTTATGGTCCTGAACTTCCTATTTTTGTTTCTAGGTTTAACAAGGACATTGAGTTCATGATTGGACACAAGCCCAATATATTCTGGCAGGTTACCTGGAGACTAATTAGTCCTCTCATTATGTTAGTCATCTTCTTCTTTTATCTTGTGGTGAATGTCAGCAAAGAACTGCTTTACAGCGTTTGGGACCCTAACTATGTAAGTATATAAACCAAAATATTTTTTAATAATTATTTTATGTATTCTTCTTTAATGTGAAAGTCATGGTCAGATTTATTCTACCTGAAACAGTTTTCTGATAAAAAACTTACTACAAGAGATAAAGTAATAATAAAAAATAACACTTAAAAAAATACGGCCCAAATTCATCTGTAGTGCCTGCAACTGATACTTAGTGACACCTGAATAGCTTTTCCAAAGTGGACAAAACCATAACAGTAATCCAGTTTTCATGCAAGACTGAAACAAATGTCAGTTCCCCAGTAGGGTTTATAGAAGATCTGGAAATGTCACAATTTTTCCATGTTGACAAAGGACCAAATCTGTGAAGCCCTTTTGATACTGCACTTGTTTCTGCTTACATTGAAAATCACAGAACAGCAGTAGTGCTGCTTACTCATCACTGACAGAAGAAATTCATATTAATATTCAGATATCTTCTTTCCTCTTCCAAATGTATTGGTTTGATTTAAATTATAATTTAAATTAGCAATAAGTTACTTACTTTTTCTTTCCTACCCTTTCAAAATAAAAAGCTGTATGTGGTACAGAGAAGGGCATATTAGAAAAAATGTGGGTCCCATTATTTTCTCTGTCATCCCATCTCTTCCCTGCCTGTCTAGCTCTAATTACATTTTTGATCCATTGAATTATTGATTGTGTCCCAGGTATTTGCTTCTCACAACTTTCTACAATCTGTTTGCTTTTTCAGGAGGAGTTCCCCAAAATGAAGAAGGTTGAATATCCCCCCTGGGTGTATGCTGTTATTGTAGTCCTTGCTGGAGTGCCGAGTGTGACCATCCCTGCTTTTGCCATCTACAAAGCCACCAGAAACCGCTGTGAGAAAAAAAATGACCTTGCAGGCCTTATTGCTACATCTGAGACTTCCATTAATGGAAACTTAAAGTATTCATCATAAAACTATTTTTTAAAATGTGGAAGGATGCTTTGTCAGTGAAGAAAGTAAAAAAAATTTTTTTTTTTTTTTTTTTTTTTAAGAATTGGGAGTTAATTTTATTTTCGTAAAGGGTAACTGTGTTATTTCCAGGTAAACATTTACTTAGCAATGCAATGCACTGTGAAGAGTTGATGTCCTGGAAGCAAAGGGTGACATTTGCAAGTGATTGGGTCACCAGGCCAAATCATTTGTCCTCCTGCTGGTTTTGAAGCCAGATTGCTTGAAACCGTCTTTCATCCCCTGTGCTTGGGGATGCACTGTGCTTGAAATGCCCTAAGTGACTCCATGTGCTATCATTCTGGTTAGGTGGCTAACATGAAGGGTAACTTAATACTGTCTTCTCTTGCACATTAAATTGGGTTTACTTTACATGCCACTGTATTGCACAAAGCCACCAACGTTATTTGTCTCATACAAAAGTTTAAAATATTTAATAAAAACATTTCTAAGTATGAGAGTGACAGCTTGATTCATTTAGAATTCTATGTATTTTATAAGTTGCTTAGTACTTCCAAGTTCCAAGCAGATAATGATGCTTTTGCTGATGACAGCAGAGGTAATCTTGCAATGGGGCAGCAGCAGTTCAGGAAACAGCAAAATCCGCCTTCTCTGGCATCCATGAGCAAAGGGTGCACCACTAGCCTGGGAGGTCCAGGCTGATGGGAGAGCCACTCAAGTGGTGCAAAGTTTCTTGCTCTCATCTGTTACAGTCAAGGTGGGTGGCTCTGGTTCACAAACACACACACACATGTATTTGCACTTACCTTAAAAAGAGCAAGGGACACCATTAGAGCACAGGGCTGAGTGCCAGAAGCAGACAGTGGACATGTCCCTCTGGATAGGTGGCCCTTTTCATCCAGCTGTCCATGTGCATGGGCAACACATTCATCTTACCTTGCAGCAATTCCTATACCCACCTTTTAAAACAAGAATGGATCCAATTACACCGTGACACTGATTATAATTGAAATACTGTTAAAAGAAATAGGTGTACTTAGGGTATATTTACTCTAGAACATATCTTTAGAGTAGTATATCTGTTCTGAATAGAGAGCAAAATAAGAGGCATTGCAGGTGTACTTCATGGAATCACAGAATCAATGGTTTGGTTTGGAAGGGACCTTAAAGATCATCTGGTTCCAATCCCCATGCCATGGACAGAGACAATTTCCACCCAAGCCCCATCCAGCCTGGCCTTGAACCCTTCCAGGAATGGAACATCCACAACTTCTCTGGGCAACCTGTTTCAGAGAATTTGAATGATTAAAATAACTTGCATTCCAATTTCAATTTTTTGAGTTACTTGAATGTGAGTAATTATTTAAACTATTTAAAGATGTTGTTCTTTAATGGGAAAAACATCTTTTGTCAGATTTTTCTGCTGATTAAAAGCTCAGCCACCAAGAATGAGTAAAACTGAGTCTGAAGCAGCTGGCTGCAGGTGTGGAACTCAGTGTGCTGCTAGAAGGGTGCAAGCCCAGCATGAGGCACATTCCTGACTGGAAGCCCAGCAGGGGCAGGGGCGATGGTGGTCAGTGCCATGGCAGTGCTGACACTGTGTAAGTGCTGCCAAACCACCATGTGTGCACTGACTTGTGTGTGCCTTGTGAGACAACCTTGATAAGACACTGGGAAGTTGAGTTGCTCCATGTATGGATCTGAATATTTGTAGAGCTGAACGCAGATGAGCTGAGCCAGTGTGGGAAGACTCGTGTAGCCTAGACCTGAAACTGGCTTCTGGCTGCATGATCTGCAACCTGACCATATTTGTGTGCTTAGCTGCAGAGCAGGGCTTTTGTTTTGGGGAAAACAATTCACCTTCATTTAGATACTCTTCCCATTTCAAGAGGGGAATCCAGGCCCAAAATGTTGATTTACTGAAGCAGACAAGCTGACTGGCTACTCTGCTATGTGTGAGTGAATTGATTTGGCATGCAAACTAGCAGAATCTTGGTGTGACTGAAAGAAAACACAAAAATATTCTCACATACTTTCATCTGAAGGAAAGCATTCAGCTCTTGCATTCATCAGTAACTATTTAATGAACAATAAAAATAGTCACTGGGGATTTATTGACAGGTGGGAAGTGATTAACTTCTGGCAGCTATTGTAAAAATGGACCAAATTCTAATGTCTGAACATACAAGATCGAATTTTTGTTGCCTTTTTCTAATTGACTTTTTACCCTTGGGAAAGATGCCTTCATTCATTTACTTCTATTACAAAAAACTAGGAGAGGAAATGGCAACATTTTATTCACAAATTTTTACAAGTATTTTACAATTGTAATTAGTCTGCTGTAAAGGTTTCTTTTTAATTATATTCATTGTCACACTTGTCTGAGGGATTCTGAGAACAGAAAATAAAACCCTGTTTGATCCTGAGTTACCCATTAACAACATATTCCCAAGTTCTCTAACTATAGAAGGAGCTGCAAAAAAGGTGAGAGTGGTAACTCTCTATATAATAACAATTCCTGGTTTTGTCTTTAAACTGCAGTGTTGGCAATGACACATTCCTTTGCATCAGATAAAGCTCCACCTCTCTTCCAGGATCTTCCTGTCCCCCTGCATAAAACGTAGGAGAGACAGGTTTTGAAACATCTTTCCATTTATAGAGAAAGGGGCTAAGGAACTAAGGGCATTTCATTAAAATGTCAAAAGATTTATCAGCAGCAGCTGAAATCCCTAAAGAAGATGACAGACCCAAGTGGGACAATAAGTTCCAGTACATTTTAAGCTGTATCGGATTTGCTGTTGGTCTGGGGAACGTGTGGCGCTTTCCATACTTGTGTCAGATACATGGAGGCGGTAAGACTGAAATGGGACTTTGCCAAAATATTCAACTGCAACGCTAATGTAACTGTACTAACTTCTGATGGGTATGGAAGTTAAATTGTTTATATTGGTTATACCAATTTTTTTTAAAAAGCTAATTCTCATAAATGTTTTGCGCTAGCATAGATTAGCTTTTTCTATAGAAGAGCATTTAATTTTAAAATGATGCCTTTGTTTAGGAAGACCTGACTGATGTTAGCTCTCAGGAAAAACTATGTTGAAGTTTTTACATTGCTACTGCAGTCCCAGTGGAACCAGGAAACTGGTCTAGCAGGTGGCTACCTGAAGGACAAGAGAGCAGTCCTAGGGAGGCCTGAGTGACCTGGCCCCAAGACAAATGGCCACAGAGCTTCCCTTTGGGAAGGTGAGCAGGTCATTCCTCCTCTGATGCTCTTAGGAGCCACCTCATCATCTGGAACTGCCCCTGCAGAAAACTAAATTGTACTTTTGGATGTCTGTGAGGCTGCTTAAAATGCTCAGCTGAGAGAACAGCAACAGGAGCCTGTCAAGTAGTATGGACAGCTGTCCAAGCCTGTCCCTGGGCACCATTGCCACAAAGAATTACCTGAGAAGCAGTCAATTTTGTAAATATAAATGGATCAGAAAGGAGTACTTGATAACTCACCATCCACAATAGCTTTTGAAATCTGCCACTGTCTGAAGCAGAGCAAGAGAGCAAATTGTTTCAGCCCAGTACTCTTTGTTATCTTTCAATTAATTGGAGAAACAGAAAATTCAAACCTGGAGAAACTGTCAAATGACAGAAAAATATTATTAAATCCAAGCTTGTTTTACTAAGATATCTATATTTCCTAATGAACTACATATATTTCAAACAACCAAGGAACCAAGAATGGATGTTGCCTTTAATGGAAGGAAGTGTTTCAGAACAAAGTAGCCACTTAGGGGCCCTGGTAAATAGCTCAATGAATGAGATATAGCAGGTTGTATCAACAGAAAGAATCTTGGCATATATGAGCAGAGCACTAGGGAGTAGGTAGAGATACTGCTACCAATACTAAGACAACTTCTGGACCTCTGACCTTTTCTGAAAGTCAACTTTTTAATATCAACTTGAAAAATTAGATAAAATGCAGACAAGCCCAAACAGTTATTCAAGGGCTGGGTAACTTCTGGGACAAGAAACAACTTAAGAAATCAATCTATTTATGTAATGAAATTGAAACTGAAAAAGTATGTTTATCACAGTCTATAAACAAGCAAATGGAAATTATTTTGGTGGCAGGGAGCTTTTTTGACCTTGAATATGTAACAGCTGAAAGTTACAATTACACAAATAGAAATAAGAAAAGACAAGATGCAGTAGGCTAGATTCCTTCCAGGAGACTTGATGGTGTCATTTATTTAGGAGATGTGAAACCCAGTGAAATTCCCTCAGAGAAGTGCTATGACTGGGTGGCTAGAAAGCCATAGGTGGACATGGTTTCTCTGCATTTGTCCATAGGAATGACTGGGAAAACAATGGTCACTTCAGTTAATGATACTTGCATTAATGAGACATGATAAAGACCTTTAGAGAGACATCCCATAGCAGATACAGCAGGAGACCTGCAAGGAAAATGCTCTTCTGGAGCAGGAGCTGTAGGTTAAATACTCTACAGCATCTCAGGTGGCCTTTCTATCTTGGGAAACAAGGGGAAAACATTCAGTATTAACAAATAACATAATAAAGCTAACAAAATGGGATATCTTTGCAATGTAATGAATGATTAACACAAAGTGCTCAGTGGAAGGTTTGAAACTCACAGGCAGGGCCATAGCAAGATTCAGCTCCTCTGTACATCTCATTACACAGAGCTGCTTCTGGGGCCACCAGCTGTGTGAGACTGCATTAAATTTGTGCTTCAGAGTTTTGTGCAAATCTGCATTAAGATGAAATACTGTTCCACTGATCATAAAAAGGCTCTCACACCTCCACATCGAGCACCAGTCATTGCTTCTCTGTGCTGGAGGTGGGGGAGCAGCTTCAGAAAACAGATGTTTTTCAACATCTTCAGATCCCAGCCTCACTTCAGAAGATGGCAATGCTCACCTGCTAGTGAGGTTTGATCTCTCCCATCCATCTGCCCCTCTGGGCTCTTCTGAATCCCTGCCCTACAAACCTCACCACCCCAGGAGAAGCGCGAGATTGACTGCAGGGAGACCTACAGTGACCTGTCGTATGGACAGTGCTTGGAAAGTCTGTTTGCTTGTGTACCCAGCTCCAGACCTCTGATATTTCCCACAGGAACTGCTAGGGACAAAAAATACAGCGGTTAGAGCAGGTTTAAAGATAATAAAAGCAGGAAAATGCTGCAGGAACATAGGCTGAGTTGTTCCTTCACTCTGTGAATAGTAATGTTGCCCGTGAAAAAGCAGTTTAAAACAGCTGTCAGACTATATGTCAGACAGTAATGGCAAACAGCTCCTTTGCATCACCACAGTGGCACAAGACAGTGGTGAATTAAGGTCAATGTATGGATGTGTGGCCAGTGTTTGGTCACTGGATTTCAACAAAGCACTCGAAGAGCTCAATAACAGGATGGATTCTGTAACAAAGTACAGTGGGGTTTCTGAATAATTTATCCCAGAGAGCCGGCTTTGGAAAAGTTGAGTAAGTCATGAAGATCACTGAGAAGACAGAGCTGTTGGGTTTACACCAGTGTATAGGGTAGTTGCATTTTTCTTTTGTTAATTTAAAGCAGTGATGTGACTAGGCATTGTATTTTTGAAAGTAAACAACTCAGATGCAAGAGCCCAATAGATTTTCAGGAGTACTGAAGCATAAACCCTGTTTGTATACATCCGAACACGTGAACATGGGAGAGAACAGCAGTGTCGTGGTTAACTGGGAGCCCTGAGAGGTGCAGTGGATTTGTGCCTCCAGTCACAAGTGCAGTGAAACCCGGTCATGAATATGGCATAGACATGCCCGAAGGCTGAATGGCTTCTGTGGTAGAGTTTCACAGCTGAGTCAGGTGATATCCAAGTATTTAAGGGTTAGGCAGTATACTTTCCCTCATTTCTACATCTTTTAAAAAACAAGAGATGAAAACATGTGCTTGTGTATTTGTCTCATGTCAGCTGTTCCCATCAGACCTCTGGACCTGATTCATGGCACATTAGTGTTACTCAGTAACTCGGATCTAATATAATATCAGTTTTGCTGACATTTATCACCTGCTGCCGTTACTGATTATTTGGATTTATTGCCTGACTTAAGTTAGTTATTTACTTTTCATGACTAATGGGTATGAAGGTTGTTTGCCTCAGTCTGTGGAGACAAACACAAATGTTCCCAGGCAACTGGGATTGAAAAGAAGTCTCTAAATGGCCCAGTACATAGTTTGTCACTTAAAACTGAGACACTAACAAGTTCATATATCTGCATGTGTACACATAGAGTCATCTGAGTACACTTAAGAAAAAACAACTCAGTTGTAGCTGGAATTGGCTGCAGTGGTTTACGTGTGATTTTTGCTTGCGTAACCCACAGACATTAAAAATGTGCATGGTGTCTGAGCCTACAAGATGGCTAAAAAATACCTTTAATATAAAATACAGTTTCTCCTTAGAAAAAATACATACACATAAACACTACAGTCATGCTAAAAAGGCAGAACTGTTTATTTCTGGGGCAACCATTTACAGACTTTTATAACCCTACCTGACCTTTCGCTCAAACTTGAACTACAACTTGCTGAAAAATGCCTGGCTCACTGTGTCCTCAGAATCAAAACAAAGCCTAAGAGGAACAACATGTGTACCTGGAAGATACTGTAAAAAACAAGCAAAACCAAAGACACATAGCATGTTGGGAAAAGCAGAACAGTTCACTCTCTGACAGAAAAATTGTGTTACAGGAAGCAACTAACTTCATTTTCTGGATTGCTGCCACATTCTGTTCAAGTCCTTGGTGAAAAGCTGTGACATTTGGAGTTGATACTTTCATAATTTGTTATATTTTATTGCCCTTTACAGCTCAGGTTGGTGCATACTTGTATTTGAGTGTTGTTTTCTCTCATCTTTCAGTGATGAGTATTTCATAGGGAAGTTCACCAAGGTTATTTTATAAGCTGATCTATGGGTGTGACATATCTTTGTTTGAAATGGCTATTCCCCCTTGGTTTTCTGGACATGGCTTTAGCTCCTTCAGTGTTGCTCAAGGATGTATAGCCACTTACAGGGGAAATTGAATCCTGCTAAGTTTCAGTGTCTGTAAATGTGGCCTGCAAGTGAAAATCAGTGCCATCATAAATACACTGCACAAATAGGACATTTATAGTAGCTCAGACTCTTCATCTGGATTGGGGCATGTGCAGAAAACATAGAAAAGGTCATGAAGTACTATTTTCTAGAGAGAGGGGTGACTGTGATCAAGTTGCTCTTTTTTCCTATCAGATGTCTTGATGTGAATCCTTGCTGTGTTGACACCGCTTAACTGAACTCCCACAGAGAAAGTGGCACAGGCCCGATAATCCCTTTCAACAGCTAATATCTTTTTCTCTGTGTCTGAACAAGTAGGTGCCACCTACTGCAATTTCTTCTTCCACTTCTTCACCGGTATCTTGCCACTAAGTCCTCAGTCTTTCGGAAAAGTGCACCCATTGCCATTCCTCCTGTGTACCAACAGAACCAGTGAAGTGGATCTCTGAATGCTTGTTCCACTGTATCACACTGAGATGTACTTTCTGAATTTTTCAGACTCTACAGATGCATTTCCTTTGAAATTACTATTTTGCCACTTTCCACGTCATTTCAGTCTTTATTATAATTTTTTTTTCTACTCCTAAATCTCTATCTGTCTCTATTCAAGTTCTGACGTTTCAAATGCTGTTGTGTCTTTAGATCATCATTTCAAATCACTTAACTTTCTTCTCCAAGCTGATCCACAAGCTCTGCTAAGATGCAAAATTGAATACATGGATCAGTTCCTCCAAGTTTTTCTCCAACATTTAGAAAGTCTTGGTTATTACCCCAACATCAAGCAAAGCTAATGGGTTTTCTTCTCTGCTTCTCATGAGGCTCATTGATTTCTGCTGGTCCTGGTACATGTAGATTAGGTCACCCGGCTGATTCTTCAGACTGCTTTACATTTCCACCTGTCAGCTCTGCTGGTCTCTCTTTCTAAGAAGCGACAAACCCGGTTTGGTTGTTTCACTCTGCTGTGCTGGTTGCTGTGAACCAGCTTCAGACTGTGCTCCTTCCTGAGCCTCCTGGTCATTCCGCCCTGCAGTGCATCAGCAGCTCTCCACAGGCTGCCTTGTAGTTCCTGCACTTCTCATCCAGATTGTCATGTGCAGGTGATATAACAAAGAATTGCACCCTTTGAGTGTTATTTTGCTGAATATGGTTGAGCAGTTGCTCTTCTGACCTGATTTTTCTGTGCATTGCAATCCAGGGGTCAGGTTTGAAAACCCTCAGTGCACCTCGAGAGCACCAGGTCTTTCTTTGCTCCTGCTGTGACTATGGAGCTACTCCCACTCTAGTGGTTCTTCACTGATGGTGTCACACACTGGGTTCCTTGTCCCTTGGGGACCATCTTGCCACTGAGTGAAGTATTTGCAGTTGCTGAGAGCCTGACTTGTAAAAGCTCTTGAAGGCTTTCTGTGCCTTCTTGTGCACAGGGATTGTTCCACAGCTTTGCAGGATCTCCTTTCAAAGTAACTTTTAACTCTTGTAGATTTTGAACTGGTTTTTTTGTTTTGTTTTTTTTTCCTCTCGATGTTTTTTTCAGTACTGCATGTATCTACCTGCTTTATGAATTTTCTGACTTGCTTTATGTCTTTCTGACAGAAGGAATGATGAAGACTAAAATTTGCCTAGGTCATGCCTCAGGGATGCAACGAAATCATGCTCTTACAAAACTTGATTTTTATGGGCATTTCTCCAGGCTGTGCCTGTGCTACACCTCATATGATGGGGTTTTGCTGTGCCTGTGTTTGAATGCTCTGGTTTGTGAGACCTGCTGTGTGTTAGGTATCCACTTGCTGCTTCGTTCTGCTTCTTGGATTTCTGCTTGTCTTTTCCATGGTTAGATTTCTCATTGCATTTTTTAAAAAAGGCACTTAAATTTTGCCCTCTGGCACATCCTCTTCTATCTACTAAACAGAGTCCTTGACTGTACAGTGCTAGAGGGTTCCTACTCAGTGTTCCATATCTGATACCTTTGTGTTAATGTTTTTCTATAGGTGGGGGATTTTATTGTGGAAAAGAGAAAGCTTCAAGTGCTTCAGCAGACTGTCTGTCCTTTTTCTGACTATTTTCTTTTTGCCTAAAAATACTATAATGCAAAGGAATGAATAACTAAAATCTTAATTCTCCACTACAAGCCATTTACTTTAATTAGCTTTGAGAAAGATTAGCTTCATAAACTATTTCTCCTTAACCCAATCTTCTGCCGTATTTTCATATTTGCAGACAGCAGATTTTTTATATAGTTCTTATGGAGAACCACTATCTTCTTTCCAAGTGTGACATGATGTTTTGCCATGCTGTAAATATGCCTGGAAATACACACAAGCCAACACAAAGCAAACAGGCTTTTATCAGCAGAATGTCTAAACACACTCTGCTGTCAACAGCTCAACTAGCAAACAGAAAAAGGGAGAGAGATAACAGAGGGTAGTTTGCACTAATTATTACACAGTTATTTCCCAGGAGATATGATATGGGAGATAGGTTGGTCTCTTATGGAGTGCTCTGCCAGCAAAGGCTCAGTATTGCATGGATTGCAGTGAGAGGGCTACTGCCTGGAGCTGGTGTATGGCCAGGCAGCCAGATGAAGAAGTAGAGTGCTCCATACTCTGGTGCTGTGGTCACTTGCCTGAATATTTTCTCTTCCCAGGAGACAGTCCAAGGCATAGGGTTGTCAGGAGGGCTGGGTGGGCACCCTCAAGTGTGCTGTGGAGTGAGATGCTGCAGTAGGTTTGAAGGAGAGCACAGAACTGATCATGGCAAGAGGTTACTGGGTTCTTGCAAAAGGGACCCCCAAATTCCTTGGAATTCCCAGATTTACATGGGAGCTATGGTAGGTATCTCCATGTGAGATTTCATCAGGTGGCAAAACACCTAAAGATGAACAAATTACTGTGGTCCTTAACTCCCTCTGTAAATCTTTCTCTTGGAGGGAGGCAGTTTATAACAGGCACCTTAGAGCTTCCTGCAGGCACAAGGACTACTGAGCAGGAGTACCAAGGATCCAAACAAGGATTTAACATACTGGGAATTAACTGTGAGACTCCTTTTCAAATCTACTTCTTAGCAGTTAAAAATATCATAAGAATTCAGATCATAAGGTGAGACATTTATTTCCACCTTTGGCAATTTAAGAACAGTGCTCCACTGTGACGAGCTTTGCTGGTTTTTGTTCCTATATATTTACTGATAAAGGGCTAAACCATTCAACACCACACCTTCTCTGGGTGTTGTATGTTTTTATTGCAGCACCTAGCAATAAGTAGCAAAGTTATTGCAATACAACATTAGCCCAAGTGATTAGATTTATCTGCCCAGCCTTTCTAAATAGCCAGTGATTGCAGAATCCAGGCACCATTCCAGGTAGAAACCACAAATCCTTGTACATTCCCCACCTCCCTCTCAGGGCTCACAACGAAGCACAGAGCAGAGCTACTCTGTTTTCCTCTCTCAAATGGGGATAGTGAGGCTGGTCTCCCTGCCAGCCTGGAGGGAGAAGAGAAAGTTGAAAAGAGCTGGAAGAGCAGAGCTGAGCAGACCCAGATACAAGATTTGGAGGCAAAGCAGAAAAGGTAGAACAAGGCACAGGTTTATTGACAAAGCAATGAGGAGCACAGAATCAGTACACACTGGTGGGAGGATTGGGAAGTGGCTGAGGCAGGACTTCTGTCTTTGTTTCCCTGGATGAAAGAGACTTCGTGATCACAGTTGTTGTTGGTCATGGCAATAAACATCAAGGTATTATACGTCGATTTAATTGGACAGTTGGGCTGGTGGTATAAACTTCACCTGGTCTCACAAAAATCAGTATCTGTGCAAAAGAAGGGAGACCCAAACCCATGTCCCTTCTGAGGAAAGGTGGGGGAAACGAGGCATTGCACACAGTTTAGCAGGAACTAGCCAGGCTGCCAGCAGGACTGGTCCCTTCCCACAGGCAACCAACAGCACATGCTGCTTCTGGCCCAAGGGAGCTGCTGTGAGAAAAACAGGAAAGATATAAAGGATACAAACTGGGAAGAAAATGGGTTTCATTGCTCCCACATCTCACAGAAGAACTTCAGCCTTACTTTCAATTTTTCATTAGCCAGAGGCTCTGTGCATTCATGCAATAAAGCAACCTGGTCTCTTGGGGGTATCCAACACAAAATTGTGCTTTAGCAGTGGAGGATGGAGGAGATCATGCCTGAGTGCTTTGAGAAGGGAAATGAGGTGATGCACTGAAGGCAAATCAGAGGGTGTAGGGGACAGGCAAACCCTTGTGCTTTATGAGAACAGGGACAAAAGAAGATACTTTAAAGCAAAGGGAAAGGATGAAATAGTGAGGCTACCTATAATGGGCTATAGCAATGCCTGAGGGGAAGCGTCCTGTAGCACTAAGCATCCCAGTCGTTCCTCCTCTATCTTCACCAACAACATTACCAGTAACAGATGTTATTTGGCAGGTGTCCCTAGAAATAACCCCTCTCTCAACATATCCTACAAGAACTTCATTACATTCATAAAGCAGATTAATTATCAAACAGTAATTTCAGTGAGATGCAATCATGTGACTTAATTGCACTTAACTGTGTTTCCAGGGGCTTTCCTGATCCCATACTTCATCGCTCTTCTGTTTGAAGGAATCCCACTGCTGCACCTTGAACTGGCCCTAGGACAGTGCCTGAGGAAAGGCAGCATTGGTGCCTGGAACACTATCTCGCCGTACCTCGGAGGCATCGGTACGTCTCTCTGGGTCCCAGCTCAAGAAACTGCAGATGAGCTCCCACCCAGCACTCACTTCCTACACACCTATTCCTGATGCTTTTTAGGATACAAAAATAGAAGAGTCTTAGGATTAAAGAGAAATCTTTTACAATGAGAGTGGTGAGATACTGGAACTAGTGACCCAGAGAGGGGTGTTTTCCCTGGAAATATTCAGGGTTAGGTTGGATAGGGTTCTGAGCAACCTGGTCTAGTTGAAGATGTCCCTGCCCATGGCAGGGGGGTTGGACTAGATGTCCCTTCAAATCCAAACAATTCTATGACTCTGTAATTCTACACTGCTCTCATCAGGTATTACTCTAGGCACACAGGAGCCTAAAATGCAAACCTCATAACCTTTGCTGTTGGAAGCATAGTGAACAAGAGCTCTGCTAGCCAATGCTGTCCTGCCCCTACTCTATCTTGGTGCTCACACAAGGGCTGCCTGCCCATAGTGCTGCTCCCTCCTCCCTCACAGCCCTCCCAGAATCCAGCCTTCTCTGTCCGTAATAGTCACACTGAAGAGGGGACAGAAGGACATGAAACAAGGAACAGAATCCTGGCACCTCCTAATGAGTCTAAACCACCTGGCAAAGCTCCCCTCCACAACATGGGGGCATGGTGGGGCTGCTGAAGGGACATTATTAACATGACGGGGCACAAGGGACAATCCACATGGCAATGTGCATCAGACTGGTGTGTAGCACTGTACTGGCAATTCGTTTGTTTTTTATTGAATATGCACTGAAAAAACACATCTCTTGTCCTGCATGCATTGTTAGGCTGCAGAAGGGATTAGGAACAGCCACCATGAAGGCTGAAGCATTGACTCTGCTGGGTGTTTGAGACGGCACCCTTGTGCCTATAGGGTAAGGAGAAATTCCTGGATGCTCCAGCCAGGTCCTGCTGGATCATGCCCTGCGTTAAGTAGGTGCCTGAAATGGGCTTGGCATTGACAGCCATGCCTGTAGGCATGTGTAGCAGGAGAAGGGATGGTGAGAGGAATTATCTAAGGGCCAAGGGCAATCAGGAAGAAATACCAAACAGCAGGGTGGTGCTTCCAGCTAAACCCATTTCTTTCAATTAGGCATGTTCATACTCCCTTTGTAAAAATGCAAGCAACTAGAAACTGCAGTGTTGATATTCTTCCCTTCTTATCATAGGAGCAAAATATTTAGCAATTTAGGGTGTATGTGCATGATTTGGGACAAAAGAGTGCCTCATGCACCTACAGCATGCTGTAAAACTTGTCTCTTTTGGTCTCTGCTACTAAAGTTGTCCCATGTTGTAGAAAACATGGAATTATGTACTGGAGCAAAGATTTCAATCCTAACCTAAGTAGAAAGTGTCAGCATTCTTGGAACAGGATTGGTGAGCTGGGCTGCTCAGGACATAAATGCTCATCTTTCATGGGAAAATTTCAGGGTGGGGCAGGGGAGGATGGGTAAGAAAATCTTGAAACAATAGGAAATGTGACCTTCCAAGAGCTAGCGCTGTCACTGACTGATAACTTTTCCCACAGCTTTTCTAAGTTGAGATCTTGTGCTTTCTGCAGGTATTGGTTCGTGGGTGGTGTCGGTTCTGGTGAGCTTATACTACAACACTGTTTTAACCTGGGTGATGTGGTATTTCATAAACTCCTTCCAAGAACCTCTTCCTTGGAGTGTTTGTCCTCTAAACGAAAACAGAACAGGTAACTACAACACCATAATCACTGCTAGCAAAAGGAGGATTGCAAACATCAGGGTCTGGGCTCACCAAGAAACCCTGAGAAGCCACACTTGATTTGGCTCCGAGTCATGCACAAGTCTTGGTTTGATTTCAGGTTTTAAAGGACCAAGAATCACAATGGCCTACTCAAATTCATCATCCTCACAGAAACAACAAAAGCCAGAAAATCCATGAGCCATTTTTTTTTAAATTTCAAAATGGGAAGAAAAATAACTGTTTTTAAGAAAGATAGAGAGGGAAGGAGGGAGGGAGAAAGGAAGAAAGGGAGAAAGAGAGAGAGAATGAAAGGAAAGCATGCAAGCAAGAAAGCAAAAGAAAGCAAGAAAGAAAGGCAACTAAATAAGCAGAGTAACTATTTAAAGTGGGAATCTTTGAGGCTCAGACCAAAGTCATGCTACTCATTACAAGACCAAAGAGAGACAGTGTACCTAAGAAGGATAAGGAGGACTACTCTCAGGTCTTTAAAATTATTTTTCATTTCTTTTCTGCTCAGAGATTGAGAGAAAACTAGTTCCAAGGCAGAGAAAGAACCATAATCTGAGTAAGAGGCAAAGTGAAGAGACAAAACAGGAGAAGTCAACTTTCTTTTGAGGATCACAGGACTGTTCTAGAGTAGGAAGACCATTAGACATCACCCATCTTTCTTACAGAAGTACAGAAAATTATTTGAGCCTGAAGAAAGGATTCTTTCATTTCTCAGGTTCAGATGTCCCAGCTAGGGAGCTAAAGAGATGTTTTCCAAACATGCTTTAGAGATCAACTATTTAATCAATATTTGGTATACAAAACTCTGCATTTTCAGTTTAGCATCTTTTGAAAATAATGAAGAAATCCCTTAAGGACAGATTTTTCAATAGCAGTGCCAAGATGGGAAGAACCTGCACTTCTCCATCATAATGGCAATGATCTCTCCAAGGAGCTGCTTCCTAACTGAGTGAAGCAGCAGCTGTTCCCATCCATCAAGCTTCCATCAAGACTCCCCCAGTCTTGGTGTGTGCTGGACCTCCTGCTTATGGGACAGCTATCAGTGCTGCCTGTGATGGCTCCACACTGTAATCTCAGCTTTTGGAAATGCACTGAGTGCTCTCAGGACACAGCCAGCTCTGGCTAGGAGCAGCAGCAGGGGCTGCAGCACCCAGGGAATTCGGGTTTCTAGCTAAAGACAGCGGGTCAGTGTGTTTCCTGAAGATTCCCTGTCAAACTCCTCTTCAGGGATTTATGCTACACATGGGCAGAGGGGTGAGTGCAGGTTGTGATGTATGTCACGTTCCTAGTTCCTGTTTCTTCAGGCAGAGAGCCTGGCTGGGGAATTCCACCCTCCTGAGTGCACCTGCCTGAGGCTCCTGCTAACATAAGTCCTGGAAACATAAATTAAAGCGGCCGACGCCTGGGTCCTTCCCCACTACACGGACATGGCATAGCCAGGGGAGCCTGGCCTTAGATGTATCCTCAGGTGCCTGAAGCTTGTTGTGGCTCCACTAACTTGCAGACAAAGAGCTAAAAAAAATTCATAGTCTCAACTGCAATTTGCTTAGATTTTACCTTGCACTGAGTACAATGTTTCTATTTACAAAGTTATCCTGTGAAGAAATGCTGGTGATTTTCTGGTGAAGGTCTCATAGAAGTCTGACAGACTGATGTGACAGAGTCTGTCTTGCTGCACAATATAGACAGTAAAGAAAGTCCATCTCTGATTTGACAGCCCACCATTTATTCTAATACCTTTTTTTTTTTTCAGGGTTCAATAAAGAATGCCATGAAAGCACTGCAGTAAATTACTTTTGGTACAGGAAAACTTTGAACATAACACCTGATATCACTGAGAGTGGCACATTACAGTGGTGGCTCATTTTGTGCTTAGCAGCTTCCTGGGCAATTGTCTATCTCTGCACCATCCGAGGAATTGAAACCACAGGAAAGGTACAGAAAGGGCAGAGAAGCACATTATCCCACAATTGGCATCTTGCTGTCCAGATACTGAGTTTTTACCACCAAGGAAAGCCTTCCCCATTTACCACACAAGCTCCATTTCACTGTGCTCCTTGTCCAACAAAGCGAGAACAGCAGTACAGGTGGCTTAAAATGATGCTTCTCTCTTTTCCCATTGGAAATGCTTCTGCCCTACCAGTCTCCTATCACACAGTTTTAAGAGCAATTTTGTTAGAAATACATTATGCAAAAGCACACCCTGCCTCTTTTAAAGACGGCAGTGTCCATCCGTAGCTGTCTTATCAAATATTATTAGGATTGAATGTTGCAATAACTTAAATAGGATTTATTGGAGTTATTGCCATTAACTGTCTGTCTTCTGACTTCTTACTTTAGGCAATTTATGTAACAGCAATATTTCCTTACCTGGTCCTGACTATATTCCTTATTCAAGGACTCACTCTACCAGGAGCCACAGATGGGCTGATTTACCTCTTCACCCCCAATGTAAGTATTGCTGCTACAGTCAGAAATATTTTTCCTTTTACTCCCCTCAGATTTCACATCACACACTCATTTTCCAGCAACTCCTGATCCAGCTCTTTATCCAAGAGCTCAGCTAAGCTCTTTTTTTCTGAGATGAAGTGATTTAGTGTTCTAATATACACTGGCAGGAAAAAAAAGCATCAAAGTATTTAACAGTTCAGTAGCAAGTGTATCAGAAAATACTGGAAAATTAGGTATGTTATAGGTACCTCAGTCTTGAATGTGTAAGCAAACTTCACAAGCACATGACAAAGATGAGATTTCCTGGCTAGTGCTACAGAATTTACACAACTTCAATCTTTTAACAATTCACAACGAAAACTACTGAGGAATTACACTGCAAAGTGATTTTTTTTTTTAAAGGTTGAAAGTATTCTCCTACCCATGTTTCTCCTTAACTGCAGTCTCCTCCCCTCCCTCACAGCTGTTCCTAAAAGACAGAACTGCTGGAGAAGAACCCCCCCTCCCATTTTTTCTCATCTTCTCAAAGGTGCAGGAGTTCCAGATCCCTCCATATGCTGATCATTTTGGAAGGGGTTTTTATACTGTTCGTAGTGGCATTCCCAATGCAAAGTCAAAGCATCCCACTGAGTGGTTGCTGTCAACTGTAGGCTCCTCACAGCACTGACTTCATGCTAAAAAGCTCCATAAAGTGGTGAGTGCAGAGGAGGAAAAGCAGCACCCACTGACAGATGGTTTCAGAGCACCCACTGGTTCTGCAGCCACAGTAGTGCTTCCAACCACAGGAGCACTGGGCTTTTCCCTTTCCTTTCCTACAACAAGAACACAGACATTAAGGAAAGCATAAGCCAAGTAGCCTGGAGATACATTATATGCCAGGCTGGAAAGGGACGACAGCAAGAGAAAGATCAGATGAGACACCTCTTTATCGCTCCCTCTGCAAGCCTGGTGGCACGGACAGCCATGTGAATGCTTTCAGAGCTCAAGAAGGACAACCTTGGCTATTACAGGAGATCAGGACAGACACTAGCATTTTGTAGAGCCCAGACAGGTGCAAAGTCTTAAGGAAGACAGCAGGTTAAACAGACAGAACTTGGACTGTTGTCATTTGGTCTCAGCCTGGCTGTTGGGTTTCTCCGGAAGAGCTCAGGCATCTTTGGGATTTAGGATCACTGCTCACTGAACTTAATGCAGAAAGCAGGTTTGTGTATAATCCCAAAGCTTGAAGTGTTGCAGTGCTGAGGAGGAGCAGATCATCATAAAAGAGCTGGATGGATTTGTAGACTGGCGCCAGAAGTCAGAGTGGAAATCCCTCTGCAGTCAACCTGTAGTTAATGGTTAGCTGGTTTGAGGAAGCAGATCCCAAGGACATCCTTGAAAAGTCATCTGAAGATGGTTCTAGTGATGGACCTGTGTTCTTATCTACAGACATGGAAAAGCTGATGCAACAGCTTGGTAAGTGCTATCTGCCATGGGTGTTGCCGTTGCATAAAAACTTACAGTGTAAGAGAGAGATGGCTTTGTTAAACTAACCTCACAACTGCTATGGGGGATTCTTCCCCTTAGCCCACAACTGCAGTACCAGTATTTTCTTTTCTATTAGCCTGTTTCATTTGGAAATATTCCCACCCCTGCCATCAATAAACATGTGCATTTTTCTTGTTATACTTCTCCACAAGGAATGTCCCAAAGTCAGTTGTACAGGGGGGCTGTTGTCTTGTGGAGTTGTGAGGTTTTTTGGCATACCACCCAGACCATGTTACCTTTTCTTAAACCTGTTCTGTTTCCTTCTTCTTTTCCTGCCTTTTTGCAGGAAGCGTGTAAAGTTTTAGCAAAATAAGAGAGAGTAATCAGGCATTGGAATGGCCTGCCCAGAGAGGTGGTACATTCACCGCCCCTGGAGGGTTTTAAACTGAGATTGGATGTGGCACTGAGTGCCATGATCTAGTAAACGGGCTGGAGTTGGACCAAGGGTTGGACCTGATGATCTCGGAGGTCTTTTCCAACCCCATTGATTCTATGATTATCTCACCTACTGCCTGTTTCAGTCTGCTTTTAAAATTAAGATCTAAATAAATAAAATCAACCCTCTTGACATTCTCCACTCATGGGAGGCAATATTTTCCAGCTTTGCAGTGCAGCGGAAATTGCAGTTTCTGATAGCTGCCACATCCACTTTCTGGTAACTGACACCACACTGGTTTTGAAAACCTATGAAAGAAGTAACACCTAGTACTAAAAGTAATAACTTATCCAGTTTCAAGAATGTAATTACCAAATGAATTAATTTTTTTTCCAAACCACCACTGTTTTTGTTTATTCACTTTTCAAGTTGTATTCCATTTCTCTTTAACAAATATCACAAATAACAACTGCATGCATATGGATTTAAAATGTGGCAAGCTATGCAGAAATACATAGGCTTTTTGCCACCTGACATCCTTTCACACCCTAAATTTTAGAACAAATAATGAATACTTACTTTCATTGACTTTCAGACGTAGAAAAATCCAGCAATTTCCTTACTCTCTAAATTCTCGGCTATGTGGAAAATGAAGCTGCCAAGAAAAAAGAAAGATACTGAAATGATGCTCACAGACACCTGAGGGGAAAGCAGAAGTTGTCAAAAATGAAGCAACACAGGAGCTGGAACAGACTTTTGGAAAGGTTTTTGGAAAAACAAATAACCAGAGGCAGCAGAAAAGCGATCCCATCAAGCAATAGCAACAGTCTGCATGGCTCAGCTTCAGTGGGCACCTGTGTCAGCTCAGGAACACAAATGTCTCCTTCTCTAGTCTCTTTCACATTTGAAAGAGCTTCAGAGACTGCAAGTATTTGGAGGTTCTCTGGCAATGAAGAATTCCAAGAACTTGGTTGAGCAACTGATGACTGTGTCCAAAGCTTTGCAGCTGTTTAAGAAGCAGTGAGAATGGCCAAGAAAAATGCAGCACAGGCACCAAATCCTCTATTCACAGAGGCAATTTGTAACTTTTCCCTCTATTTTGCAGTTATGGTACATTACTGTGCATGGACACTTAAAGCTTCTTTCACAGTACCCTGGACTGTCCATACTGTTTCTGGTATTAAGGCGAAAAAAAGCACTGCCTTAACGAACTGCTGCCTTTAAGTGCAGGATTACTAGTTGGTCACTTGCTTATGAGAAAAGCATTAATTGTTTTTACACATCACAGGAACCCCAGCAATTTTTAGTTCTAAGAAAACTTCTGTCTGTGTTTCATGTGTTCAAGTATCCAAACATCTTACTGCCCATGAAGGAGCAATTATATTTCCTTTCCTCATTACTCTCGTGTTCATTCATTAATGTTCTGGTTGTATATCTTCATCCACATGATTCTGGCATCAGCCCATTTTTTCTTCTGAAGATATGCTTATAAAATCTGTACGCCATATTACTGAAAATGTAAAACAATCTTTTTAATAATTTGCTTAAGAGCAGATAATGACATTGCCATGGCATGCTTGGCAAACCTGCTATTTCTTCAAGTTTGGGGGTGGATTAGTATCTTGTAGAGTCAATAAATGCATTGCACCTTGCACCAGGCATAACTATCTCCAGACTCATTTGCCAAAGTCCCCAGTCAGAAAGCCAGACTTGCAGGAGTCGCATCTGTCAGCACTGACAGCTGACTTGGCAGCAGAGTCGAGCTGTGAAGGCCACGCAGCAGTGTGAGTGCCAAGTGTCTGCACTGCAACAGCAATCTCGACCTGCAGCTGCACAAGGCCCTGCCAGTGAGCACTCTGGCCTTTGAGGGTTTGGTTATGATCTTGCAAAACAATCCTTTAGAAAGGTTTGCCTAAGGTGAAGCATTTCAGCCAGCAATGGTTACACATATCTGCTTGCTATACTGTATTGTACAAAAGGTTACACCAGTTCTGCTGTGGTCAAAGCACTGACATCCCTGTGAGGAGAGCACCTGCAGTAATGGCATTGCCTGCATCCATCCTCACTGAGGTGAACCTGTTATTCTTGCTCTTCAAGCTCTGGCCACCTGCACAGAATCCCAGAATGCTATTAAGGGTCTTTTGACATATTTACCTCTCGTTCCTACAAATGTTCCCAGTCACGTGCTAAGATCACCAGCACAGGCACATAGACACAGAAGGCACACAGGTCATCCTGTGTGACTGGGATGTAGACTTGACTCAGACTGATGTAAAACAAAGTGAAATACTCTGCAGCCCCAGTACCACTTTAGAACCATCTGGCTTTTAAAACATTCTTAACTAATACTGGTTTCTACTCCCTCTCCTTGACAACAGATTGGGAAGTAACTCATCTGGTAGGGTATGAATGTCACATGCCACTTTCTGCAGGAAACTAATATTGACCACATTTACATTTTGCCCATTATTTATGTTTTATCTCTTTCTTTTAGACTGATTTAAATTGTAAGATTCCTTAGTGCTACTATTTAAAACTGTTTAATATTCTCTGTAATCCAATAATCTTTACTTTCTAATTTAGCTTCCTGTATCATGTTGGTTGCCCTTACATCAAAATTCAGATTTCACTCTGCCAGTTTCTCCTTTTTCTTTATATTTCCTATGTTGTCCTTTTATCTTTTATTTCTGTTTCCACAGCACTTTGAATCTCAGATGCTGTTTTTAAGGAATATTCTCTTCTTGTCTGCAGTAGTTTTTAGTGTTCTTATTAAATTATTTTTTAAGTGAATTTGGAAAGCTATGGAAACACTTTCTGTCTTAAAACAATTAAAGGTTTAGTATTTGCTTATACAGTTCTAGCAAGATAATATTCTTTAACTGTAGGTTACCAAGTATGTGAATTTTAAAAGAAGAAAGAAATTGAGAAAAAATGTAATGTATTGTCCCTATTATGTTCCTAATGCCTATCACTTAGAAATACATTTTTATCATCAGACTGGAGAAGTGTACAATGAAAAAGATTCTATAATTACTGCATACATTTAAAGAGCCTAAATGATGCCCTCAAAAACATCTGTTTTACTGATCTGTTTAGTACCAATTTCTATTTTCAGAGTATTTAGATGGCAACACAACTCAAAATTTCAGAAGTGAAATAAGAGATGAGCTATGAGAGCTGGAAGAGAAGAAGAAATTTTAATTTAAGCCTAGTACATGCATTTCTTCCAATTATTTCAGCTGAACACTTTGAAAAATCCCCGTGTGTGGCTTGATGCAGCTACCCAGATTTTCTTCTCTCTCTCTTTGGCTTTTGGAGGGCTTATTGCATTCTCAAGCTACAATCCACCAAAGTAAGTAGAACTACAACCTTTATTAACTGGTGAAATTCTTGCTGCTTTTTGTGTAATTTTTTTAAATTTAAAAAAAAACCCTTTCCTTAGAATATTTATAAATTATCTTAATTTTTCTAAAAGATCTTAACAACAGGTCGAATAGATTTGCTAACAGAAAGTGTGTGGGGGAAAGTCTAAAAAGTCAAAATGTTTGTAGAAATAACTAAGAGAATCACAGATAAAATACTGCCCCTTTTTTATCTGCTTTATTTGTTTGAATGCCATCTCTAGAAATGACTGTGAAAAGGATGCTGTGACAGTAGCAATTGTGAACAGCATGACATCCCTCTATGCTTCCATCCCAGTATTTTCTGTTCTGGGGTTTAAAGCAACCACAGCCTACTGGGACTGCTTGGACAGGTGAGAAAGCTGTGTTCTCAATGTTATACTGTGCCTAACTAGATAATGTGTTATTTGAAAACCATGCATTTAGAGAATTTATTTTCAATAAAAAGGAAAAGCATCTGTATAGAGAAGTCTAATGTAAAAATAGAAAGCAGTATGACACCAAGGCAAGAATGATCAGGGGTAGCATTCCTAAGAAGCAAAATGAATTATAACCATATAAATATACCCATTTCAAGTAGTGCATCAAGGTTCACCTCTCAGTCTCAGGCTAGCACTGGAAGTAGTAAGAAACCAACACCTTTTTCTCTTCTACCAGATTCACTACGTTATTAAACACAAGTGGTGGGAATGATCTGAAGACCTGCTAAAACAAAAATGCTTTAAGAGACTGCATGTACATAAAGTACTCAGAGTTTGTAACTGAAAGAGAAGACACTGAATCTGAATATTTTCTCCTGTTTTATATATAAGCTGCGGATTAATATTTCCCTTTATGTTGTAAATAGCAAGCACAGAAAGTAAGCACAGGTTCTGAGTAACATCTGGGTATGTGGCATAGCATTTCCAGCCACATCATCTGCAAACATTTAAATTAATGGTATGTTGGCTTCTCTGGCAGGAACATCATCAGTATCATCAATGAATTTGATCTTCCAGAAGAAAGCATCATGCGAGAGAACTATACATCCTGGATAAGTTTACTGAATTCATCATATCCAGAAAAAATTGCCGGACTCAAACTGAAGAGCTGTGACCTTCAAGAATTTCTTGATCAGGTACCATAACTGCTTTCAACAGGTAATCCTTAAACAAAATAATAGAGAAGGATTGGCATCTTCCTTTTTCTTGTAAGTGCTTGTATTTTGCTCTACCTGTAATGATCATATTATATATAAACACTGAACAAATCAATTTTTCAACATTTGAAATAACAATACTTGTGTAGGATAGTTTGAACTTGAAGCTGTCATGGCAGGCAAAATCACACCATTATCACAAAACTAACCTTCAAGGGTGCTCCCACCTGGAGCCTACCATGGACACTACATTCAGTCCTACTTTGGTTTGTGAATAAGCACAACAGAGGGAGCACATCTAGATGAAAGATTACAGAAAAAGGATTCTGAATGAGAATTTCCTAAATCTATAGTTAGGAAAGCATCAAAAAATCTATTACAACATATGCTGTTTGCCACTAGAATAAATCATGATCCTCTTCCTTTATTTTCCAACCCTCTTAAAACATTTCCCCCACCACTACACACTGATGTTTCTTCTCTGTTTACTTGTCCTACCTCATTCCACTTGCCCCAGTGATCCTATCTGCCAGAGTTAGACTGTGCTAATGCACAATGGCCTTAACACACAATGATGGTGAAATAGGCTATTTTACTTACACGATGGAGAAGTCCAAGGGGGAAAATCCAGCCCTGGAATGAGTCAGTTTGTTTCACCTCAATTCTTCTGATGGCGCCCATTTCTAATTTACGGTTTGAAATATTTTACTTCCAAAATTATAGCAACTTTAACATTTTTCAATGCTTAGATTTAGTATCTTTGTCCTTGGGAGACTAAATTTAAAAAAAAATTCATTGAAATAGACTTTTTCCCTACTATTCTTTTCAATTCACCAATTCTCTTGCTGCTAGAGTGGCAATCATATCCTTATTTACATATCTTTCTTTACAGCAGTTATTACATCATAGATTTAAAAAACACACTAAGATGGCATTAGCAAAACAATTGTTATTTCAGTTACAACACTAAGATCTGCTTTACTCTGGATGCATCTCTCTGTTCAAGCTACAATTCTGCTCTAGATTGCCCACATACTTCTGATAGAAAATTTAAAATTAAATTCCCCAAAAATACTCCCCACTGCCCATTTTCTCAACTGCTGGATGCCACAGAGCCCCACAGGCTGACCGGCACCCTTGACTCCAGAGAAGGACAGAAGTGTGTCATAATTACTTATGCATGAGAAATGACATTATAATGGGTATTTTTATCTGTCTGAATTCTGCAGAGTGTATCAGGAACTGGCTTGGCTTTCATCGTTTTCACTCAAGCTATCATTCTCATGCCAGGCTCCCAGGCCTGGGCCATCCTGTTTTTCATAATGTTGTTCAGCTTGGGCCTTTCTTCGATGTTTGGAAACATCGAGGGTGTCTTCACTCCTCTTCTAGAGCTTCAAATTGTATCTAAATCAACACCTAAAGAGCTATTATCTGGTAAGGTATTTCCTTTGTTCAAAGAAGATAGCTTCTTTATAGATACACAAACCACCAACTGCTTAATAAATATCACAGAGGAATTAATAATTTGTAGCATTAATTTAGCTTAATCTCGCAGTGTAAGTAAGGGCAGTGGATTGTGTTTGCAGAAGATAAGCACAGAGATGAGGTAGCAGTTATGAGAGAAGCTGTCAGGTGACAGGGTAATATTGCCTTTGCCATTTTTTTTCCTTAAGTTTGCAAGTTAACTGTTTCAGTCTGAGAAAGCTTGCTAAATTGCTGGTCCTGAGTCACGTTACCCCTGAGCTGTTGTAGGTATCAGGAAGACTCTTGACTTCCCTTAGGCCTTTGGCACTAATACAAATCACTTTAAGGCATCCAATGACATCAGCTGGTCTGCCATAACCACCTGCACATGAACTTACACACTGTCACACCTGTAGGAGAGGTCATTCACCCCTATTTTATTCAGGTTTATGATGCTGTTTCATATTTAATGTAAACATACCAGAGCAGAAAACTACCACTTGGAAAATGAGGAATGAATGTGTGCAATCCTGTTCTTGCACCAAAACTGGAATCTTTTCAACCAGAGGCTATTACTGAACCCAACCTGCTCCTTAAGAATCAGATCTGATGACAGTTTGAGAGATCCTACTGTGAAACTGGCCCAGAAAAACTGGTCTAGAAATTTTTCTGGAAGTTTGAAGCAATAGATTAATAATTCCCCAATGTCCCTTTTAAAATTCTTATGAGAAATATTGCTATTATGCCTTTTTTAGAGTCTTCCCATGGCATCTAGATTATATCCTTCATTTTACAATCTTTTATGTAGAAACAAATTTATTCATGACTTGATGAGGTTTGAAATTCATTTTCCAATTGTGAACTTCCTTAAATAAAGAAATAAATAGTCCGGAGCCAAATTTTTACAGAATTGAACCAAAGGCCATCTCAGAGTCAGAAGAAATTAGTAACACATTAGAAGGACATACAAATTGATGTGCAGCCCCTGTCTAGGTGCAGCAACACTCTCCCTCCTTCTCACACAATTACTCTAAATCTAAATCTTGCTGACTATACAGAAGTGTGCTGAAACCCCAACCATGCACACTGAGATCTAAGGGACATACACCTTTCTAGCTCTGGGGAAAGGCAGGGCAGAAATTCAGGGAATCCTTGCACTTCTTGAGGTGCTGGCTGCCTGTGCTTTGAGCCTATGGCTGCATGGAAACGAGGGCACTGGAAACTCCCTGCATCAGTCAAAACTGACACTGGGCAACAGCATAGCCCAGCCCAGGCTTTCTGATGGATTAACAATGGAAGGATGCTCTGAGTCACATGAGTGCATTCCTCTTGCAACAGTGGTGCCTCTTGGCCAACACACAAGGGAAAACTGAGTTTGGGAAGTGATATTAGCTCCCCTAAGGTAAAAACAGCTTGTTGTAGCTCCACAGAGGGAGAAAGAAAAAAAAATTGCTAGAACAAGAGCAAAAATCATTTAGAACAAAAATATATTTACTGAGTTCAGTACTCCAGTAACAAAGATATCTTTTTTTCTTCAGGTATAATATGTCTAATTAGCTTCTCCATTGCTCTGTGTTTTACTCTGGGTTCTGGGAGTTACTGGATTGACATTTTTGACAGATATGCAGGCTCAGTGCCTCTCCTAGTCATTGCTTTCTTTGAAGTGATTGGAGTTGTGTACATCTACAAAATTAAAAGGTACGTGGGAAACAGACGGAATTCTTTTCCCATAAGACATAAAAGCAGCTCAGGTTGCAGTAATTTTGTCCCTGACCTGATTTGATTTGGTGCTGGTTAATTCACACTTCTTCCTAACATGCTGTTTGTTCCCTTACAATTTTGTCTTTTTATTTCAAATAGTTGAATAGTCTACAGAACTGCTGCAATATTATCATAATTTATTTGTGCCTAGAAACCTTAGACTAGGTGCTCAGGTAATGTAAACTGGTCATTCATCTCTGGTAGGGATCAATAAAGACCCACTTTATTGATATGATTATTTAGTCAAGTCAATAGTAAGTTATTAAAGAATTCCATGGAATAGAAAAGATTTAAGGTGCTGTACTATGTGTTTAAAAATTACAGAAAATTATAAAGAAGTGAAACTCTTACCACTCTAGATCTGACCTCATCATAACCCTGCCTTCTTTCACAAGGTTCAGTAAAGATGTGAAATGGATGACTGGTCGAAAACTCAATCTCTACTGGCAGATCACGTGGAGATTTATTAGCCCTCTGCTCCTGTTAATTGTCTTCATGGCCTTTGTTACTCTTCAGATGCAGAAGCCACCAAGCTACACAGCCTGGAACCCTAAATATGTATGTTCCCAAGTATTTTCAGAACTTTTTATAAAAGCAAGAATTATCTGTTTTTCTCCATTACAAGATGCTTTAAAACCATTGCTATCTACTGCTTACCTATGGAATGCAGGCTGAAGTGATGCAGTGCTCAGAATGAGAAGGCTCCAGTGGGCAAAGAGGTTACACATACTAAAATGTGTCTCTTCTCAAGGAGTCCCATATACTACTACTCCACTTTTCTTATGGATGTGTGTAATGCTGAGAAGTGTCCAAATGAAATGTCTCACAGACATTCCATATTTAGAGGGTGTTCAGAGGTAGAACACACATGTGAAGCAGAGCCTTAGAGCTGCATTACAGATGTCAAGGAGGAAAACATTTCTCAGTGAGAACTACCAATACCACTGGGGTCCTGATGAATATATGAATGTGTACTTTTGACAAGCAGGCAGGGAGGGAGCAGTGATCTGAGAACACTGCTGGTGAATTCAGCAACAAAGATGTGTTGATGCTGAGAACATTTGATCTGGGTGTCACTGTCTCATGACAATTGCAGCTTTTTGGACCCCTGTCAAATACAACCTGTGCAGGGGTCTGAAGATCAATTCTGATCCTAAACTGTACGAGGATTACACAGCAGCAGCATCTTCTCCCTGCCAAATGCCATCAAGTATCTATCATCCCAAATAAAACCCGTAGCCACAGATGTGTAGAAATTGCTTTATCATAGTTCCCTCAAAATCTCTGGCAGAAATCTTCCCTATTCAACACAGAACATGCTCAGTTTTTGCTGACACCAGGTAAATTTTGAATACTAACAAGAATAAGCAGAGTTTAACCAAGAGAGGGTGAAGGTTTGATAACTTTGGGCCATCCCTGTATCCCCAGCAATGCATCACAATTACAGCTATAAATCTTTGAAACTGTAAAACATTTACAGCCATCTTTAGAGCCAGAAGAAGAGTTTACAGAGAACATGGCCCCTGAGTGCTACTGTTGACCCAGAGTAAAATTTTGCTATCCTTACTAAAACAGTATAAGAAAATGCAAATGTAATTATACCTATCAGTGCGTTCTTTTGTCTGCTTTTTTGTCTCCATAGGAAGGCTTCCCCATGAAAGAGGAGAAAGTTTATCCACCTTGGGTACAGGCAATCTGCGTGCTGTTAGCTGCCCTTCCCTCTGTGTGTGTCCCCCTGGTAGCACTCTTCCATCTGATCAAACAAAAGCGCAGAAGCAAAGACCCAAGCTTTGTAACACCAGAAGTATTTTCATGTCAGGGGGCTAATAGCAACTTCTCTCAACCAAAAGAGTAAACACTCATTGTATCTCTCTGTAAGCAAAAATAAGCCTTTGCTAGGCATGATTTGCTGTCATATGGTAGTATCTAACCAACTTGGTATATGCAGTTCATACATTTATAGCCAATCACTATCACTCTATAGACAGTATTGCTATGTTTTCTTTAATTTCAACCAATTTCACTGCAGTTACATTTGTCTTGTCCCTTCTGCATCCTGTCCTAAATCCTACCAACCAAGTACCAGCCCCATTGCTTCAACCCCTTTTATGCACTACCAGCTTCACATATCTTTCCAGTCAGACTCTAAACCTAGAAAGCTTGCTAGTTATTGCTGGTGCCTTCTGCCTTCACTTTTAAAACACCAGTCAGAGCCTAAGGATCAGGAACATAAAAACTGGAACACAAGTACCTACAGTTTCATCCACTGACACACCCCCCCCCACCCTGAGAGATGTAGAATGGAAGCTCTTAAAGACTAAGAACTCCTTTTGTCCACTGCACTCTACTTTTTATAAATTCCTATAGCAGTTATTTTGAGATTTCACATTCCAGAATTTACTGTAGTGGAAAATACTGTGAAAACAAATGACTGGGTTTTTTTCCCTTAATTTCTCATACTGAACACAGTAACTGAATAGTGTAATAAAAGTGCAGATGCATGGCAGCCTTGCAGTGAGCTGCAACCTTGCATGACACAACAATGAAGTTAATCTTTACTTAAAAACAGGCTTTGCTGTACTTGCCCACCGATCCTGGCCACTCTGCAGTGATGGGGCATGAGAATTCCTTTTGTCAAGACGCTCGACGAACCAGCAGCCTCTGAAAAAATATAGGGAAAGTATGTGAGGATAAGGTATGACAAAGCCTTCAGGCTGAGTAATTAAGAGAGTCAAGGAAAGGAAGATTAAGGAAAATAGAGGCAATTTCAGTATTTAGCCTTGTGATAGGCTATGCACTAGTAGGACTTCATGATGGTGTCAGAAATTTGGACACACAGTGAGGGTGAATGACACCAACTGACCTGACTCCTGATAAGAGGCACAAAGGGGAATTGCAAGCCTGGGAGAGGGGATGATTTCTACCTTTCAGCATAATGTTTTTTAGTTTTTTTTTCTTTTTTTTTAGATTTAGTATTCCCCTCACACAGCTGCTTAAGCAACCTCCTGGCCTGAAACTTAAGGTTGGACTTAATGATTTTGGAGGTCTTTTCTAACCTTAACAATTCTATGGTTCTGTGAACTGGTCTGGACAGGAAGACTCTCCTGAAGCAGTGATGGGACTAAAAACAGTGGCATCCAACCTGTCCACAGCAAATGATGAAAAGCACACCATGAGTCTGCCTGCTGGAAATAAATGCACAAGGCAAACAGTCTGTGTGCACAGCAGTTCCCAGGCCAGAGCCACTATGTGGGATGAGCAAAACAGCCAAGTGCCTGGGCTACACATTTTTGTTTCCAAGAGCCATGGGCTTGGCCAGTGGTCTGTACGATGATGTCCTGAAATCCCCCATGGTAGCCTGCCAACATCCCCAGCCCTTCAGGTCAATAGAGGGGCAAGTACCCCAGCATGGAAACACAGCTTCTGTCAGCAGAAGTCACAAGTCACAAAAGTCTAAGCAAGCTTCTTGATGTTCTACACCTATGCACTGCAAAGCTCTTGACAATAACATGGAAGATTTAAATTGCTACTCTGCCTGTTGCAAATAAAATTTGAAATGTTATGAATAATAAATGCTTCCCTAAAGAATGGATAACAAAAAAAAAATCAATTTTTTGCAAGTATTTATATAAAAGTCATAAATAAGATTTTTTTTTAACTAATCAAAGCATACACTATATTCATGTCTCTGACTACAGAGAGCTAGATGTTCATTAAAATCACATATGCAAGTATATGCAGCAGGTTTCCGCATCTGGTCAGAGTTCTGTTGTTAAACAAAAACACATCCAATTAATACAAACACGAGCTGAGAAAATAATTAAACTACATATACAAGACTTTCAAGTCTACAAATCCATCTTACTCAATGTCACGGCACTCACAGACTTCTTGACTTTTGAGCTGCCCCTTCCCATTCACCAGAAGGGAGACTTCATGGGTCACCACACATGTAGTTCAGCTCAGGACAAGAGTCAGGGGGAAGACAATTTTCAGCTCCAGTAACTACAAATGACAGCAGGGAAACACACTGGCTGCAGTTACTGTTTAGCTGCAGGAGGCACACAGGACACGTGTTGAGCAACTCCCGCATGAACACTGCGTTTTTGTTGTCAGTGCCCTTCTGATGTGACCTCCACCCAAATTCCTGTGCCAAAACTGCAGCTTTATTCCTGTAAAATCAGTGCTTCAACCTTCTCCTTCCTATTCATGTGAACTACAGCATCTTACAGGTACTTTTTTCACTTGAATAGCATGACTGACTCTATTACTTGAGGAAGGATGTACATGCAAACATGTAACTGAACATGTAGAAGTCTCACATACAAAGTGCTTTCTACTTCTGCTCATTCTTTTAATTTTTTATCTCCATATCCCAACAAATCTTCTATGCTATAATACTCTGCAGTAAACTCATACTGTTCTGACCAACAAAACTTCTCTAGAATTGTCTAGGCTGTAAGGACAGCCTGGATTCTTCGGGGGTAAATCAATACAGGACACAGACACAGGCAGTCTGATGCCCAGCCTTAAGTAGAATCCACAGCCCGAAGACAAGGAGCTCAATCACCTGTTAAAGGAAAAAGCATCAAAAGGAGCATGGCAACAGCACTACAAATAAAGATGCATCCAAATCATCATGATACAATAAATAGAGAAAAGATGCAGAGAGAGAATAATATTCCTTCTGGAAGACAGGCGGTTTCCTACATTACAAAACTTGATACCTACCTCAAATTGAGATTCACACTCCGTAATTCCCTCCCAAAAGGAAACAGTGGGGAGGATGTGTTTGATGGATGCGTCCACATACCACAATTTCCTCCAGAGGGAATTCCTTCCTTCCAGTCCTGCACAGATTAGAAAATAATGTTCAGCAATATCCCTCTTCCTCCTCACATAAACCCTCCAGCAAGCTCTCTTGCAGAGTAGTTTGCAACACTTGTAGGTTGCACAGCGAGCTACATTGAGTGGCTTAGCTCTCAATCTCTCTACTGACCTCTTAAATACTGAGACAATCTTAACCTTCACCCCAACCCTCAAATCTTTTGCAATTTTCCCAGCTGTCCAATGATTGTTGAAAATCTACATTACAGATTCAGAATGTTCCTAAGCTAATTCATTTAATACTTCCAGATTCAAATCCACCCAAACACTTCCTGTCAGCAGTTGCTGTTTAACACGCTGCCCTGCTACCAGTGAAGTAGAATATATTGTACCAGCACAATACATGGCACTATTTCTTTTAGAACAGTTCTGTGCAGAAGTAGCTTTATGGATTATTTCTACCTCCCCAACAGTATAAACACGTAACTTTAGAGCAATAAATGCCTCGCCTTCCTATGGTTAATCTATTCCTTACGCATATGCTCATAGTACTTTTTTCCCAATTATGATAAATCACAGCAGCAAGTTCAAGTTTCCAGTAGAGACGGTCAGCTTTTCTTCAAATATCCAAATTTTCCATTTGCTAAAACACATACTAGTTTCAGCTTTACTTTCACTTACCTTCTTGAATGGAGGATATTTTAAATGAAATAGTCTTCTCTTGTGATTTCTGCATTGTATTTGTATCTGTTTACAAACAGCCTTCAGAAACAGCAAGGCACCACTTAAAACTGATGACTCAGCCACTAATTACAGGTAAAGGCAAACATCAGCTCAGAGAATGGCAAGCATTACACTTTATTCACTTTTATAAAATTACAGCTTCAGCTGAGATGACATCAGCAGTTTACACTGTCACAGTATCCACTGTAATACAGAGGAAGAATGGGCACATCCAAACCATCAGTGAAGTTTACATTCTCTCTGTTCTGCATGTTGGAGCATCTTGCTGTCTCTTCCTGGCCTGTGATGCAATAAAATAAAGTTTCCTGTACCACCAGGCCTCTCCTGTGAGATGCCCATGACAGTGCTCCCTCCTATCAGTATCGCTGTAGACCACTGTGGGGTATGGGAGTAATTATATGTTTGAGCTGCTGGCTGGGAAGTAACTGGATTGTTCTTCACCTCTAGTAGGAACAATTGTTCTATGCTTTTTTAAACATTTGTTTGATTTTTACTTTAACAGTGCCACTTTCTATAAAGAAAAATCCAAAACTGTGTGACTGATGTCTTGAACTGAGTCATGGTGTTAATGGACAGATTGCAACATGGCAAATCAACTTCTAGGAACTGTTTTACCAGCCCCTGTGTGGTGGTGGTGGTCTGCCAGGGATGAGGCATCCATGACTTCTTTGGGCAACCTGTTCCAGTGTCTCACCTCCCTCACAGTAAAGAATTTCTTCCTTATACCTCATGTAAACCTAGTCTTTTTCAGTTTAAAGTCATCCCCCCTTTTCCTATCAGTATATGACCTTGTAAAAAGTTTATTTTTATAGAGGCAAACATAAACCTAAATAGAAAACAGTAAAAGCAAACAGAAGAGCAACATACTCGGTATATTATCTAATCAAGAACTTCTGCTCTATAAGTATAAATGCATCAGCATCATTCCATATAACACTGTATTAAAAATACCACCCAGTATTCAAAATATATAGAACATACACTAAACAAAACCAGTCTGGACACTGAAATTTTGGCATATACTGTGATCTCCAAAGCATAAAATTTCTAGCCTGTGCATCTTGCTTGGTAATGCCATGAAATGAACTTGCCCTCTGCACATAACTGTTTTTCATCACATAACTCAGTTGGGCAGGATATTAAAGACTGATATAAAATAAAGACATTGGAAACAAGTATGTGGTATTGCAATTAACCAGGCAATTTATTATAAAATAATCTGCAACACAGAGAAGTAGAGTCCTTTGAAACAATCCACTGAAACATGAAAGTAGATAGTTTTGTACTGAACATAGCTTAATGATTCCTTCATCTAGAGGATGGGAATCACTGAATGAAACCAAGTAAAGTAATTCAAATAGCCTGTGAATGTACAAAAAACCCACCAATAACAAAAAAAAAACCCAAACAAGAAGGTATTAACAAAATTGTCTACTCTTTTTAAGTCCTTGGATTGTACATGAGAAACAAACACAGAAAACTTTTGAGTGAATTGCTTTTAGTCCAGTTTACCAAAATACATTATGCTAAGGGCATGGCATTTATTTTCAAACCTGAAAAAACTATGAAATAAACATCAATCAGTTAGTCCAGGATAGCTTTGAAATCTTGACAAAGAGATGGCTCTGTCACTGTTTTCAGTAGTGCCATAGTATCCTTTGGGATCTTCCTGGACAGCTGCATCTCACCTACAAAATATCAGAAAAAATTCATTATAAGTGCAAGTAACTATCAATTCTGGTTTAGGGAAAATGCTAATGAAATAATGAAATCAATACTAGCTAAATCCAATAAAAAAGCTGAAACACCTGGAATATGGGGATAAAAATAAAATATGCTACTATTCTTCGACCCTTAAATGAGGCTAATAAATAAAAAGGTTCAAAACAATACATGAAAATTTTAAAGAAAACAAAGGAGCAAAATCCTCCTACTTTCAGTTCTTGTAACACTTCCTTGTATGTATTTGAGAACTTTATTAAATATTTGTGAAAAGTATAACATTTATTCAATAACTTTATCCACCAAACAAAAGGCTTTCTATCAAATTACAGTTACTTTGAAAGATCCTGTTTTAAACAAAGCTAAGGACAAGGGACAGGTCCTTATCTGTTGCAGGAAGGTATTCCGAAACTGTTTCTTTTTCTCTCTACTTTCAGATATGACATCAAAGTAGCCTATGCTTGAAACTGACATATGCAAAAAAGATTTTAAAAAAACAAGATCATGTGGAAAATGCACCTTTTGCTACACGACTGGCAACAGCAACTCTCCCCACTGTGCTCCCGTGTAAGAGAAAAGAAGCTAACTGAAAAGCCACGCTTACTGTGGAAAATACTGGAGACTAAATGAGATTCTCAGGAATTAAATTTTTATAGGAGAACGTAACAGTTTTGAAACACAGGTCACTGAACGTCCCATCAACAGAATTACAGACAGTAAAAAGGACTTTTTAAAGATTAGGAAGAACATGCAAAATCCTAGCAACAGTTTAAGTCCATCACCTAAACAGAGTCAGCAAAATTGTCAATGGTGCAGAAAGCCAGAAGTGCTCAGTAAACATTTGTCCTGTACTTGGAAAGGAGACAGATGATGTATTTATATCTTATCATGATAAGGAAAGACTCTTGCTCTTTTCACTGCTGGTAATAGTAGGAGGGATGTTAAACAGTAACTTCGTTTTAAATACCTAACTCTGAAGAATGATGTAAACTTGTACTGACAAGCCCCTTGATGTCGATATTTAACAGGTTTGGAAACTGGGGGAAGAACGTCCTCCTCAAAACTATGACCTTGGTATCAACTCCCATGAAGAACATTGGAAAGGCATGTACAGGGACACAAGAAAAAACCCACATATATATCAATTCCTGTCAACAACATGACTTTACAGGAGTAATAGGTTTTATATAGCCAATACAAACATCAAAATGACAACAAAAAAATGCAGCTGTTAAGTCAACACAGGGGCTATTACCAGCCTTGGTTATCTCTGTGCTACAGATTACTCCACCATATAGAGATACTGAGCTAACTTTACTGGATCACACCTGAGTCAGTGCTACCTGATTTCCAGAAGTAAGACAAAACTTCTTGTCTTACTTTCATAGTAAAAATGAGTCACAGCCTGCTAATTGTTTAGGTATCTGTTAAGCAAAGATCTCTGAACCCTTGACCTTTCAGCAGTGTACCTGAAGTCTCATATTTCCAAAAGAAACTGGGCCTTGAAGACAAAAGGAGTGGGTTGTCTTAACACTATGGATATGAAGCACAGATTCTGCCTCAGAAAAGGTAAAATCTATGAAAGAACAGCTGGAAATTACTCTTTTCAAGAAAACATCACCACTAACTTTCTACTGACCTTTGTACTTTTCCTGCTCCACGTCCACAATACTCAGCAAGCACAGGGTTAATAGGCTTTCCCAGGAATTCAGAAAGAAAGATTATTCCATTTCTCAAGAGCAATTCTCACTGCCAGAAAAGCCAACTGATAGATGGTCAGCTTTCCCTTCTTGGGTTAGAAATTGTGCACACAGGCTTGGACCACATGCAAGTTTCAGGTCACTATTGCAGTTAGGCAAGCAGCTGTATGGGTCCAGCAGAAGGAACCTAGTAACAATCACTATTCAAACTAGGGAAACTCCACCTCCACTTCCCAGCCCATTTCCCTGCTATCTGTGGTGGTGTGATTTCGTCAAGACCAGGGACTACTTTCATGGCAGAGGCACACAGCCACGGAAGACAAGATTCTGCTGAGCAATAAAGCTGCCCAGGGCTGTGCTTCCATCCTGAAGCTACAGATTAAACAGCAAAGCATGCACAGAGAAGGATGGGAGAGCTTTGGCTTGGATTGTGGTCTGCTAGTCAAAGATCCCAAGAGCAAAACCTTTCATTCAGCATTACAGATGAAAACTCAAATGTGCCCCGTATGGATCTTAGAGAAGTGAGGCAGATGCCAGACAAGCCATTATCCTACAGACTATGACTACTGCATTCTCAGCTCAGGTATTCAATTCCTGTCCCCTCCAAGTGAAGTAAGCAGCCACCCTCCAGCACTTCTCAGCAGCAGTGAGCAGACATGGGGCCTCTGGTTTTGGTGTCAGGGAGCAAGAGGGAAGGAGCTTCTCTGAGAGGTTGCTGGGGTTCTGCTCCGTACAGAAAGTACACAGCTGGCAAGAATGTGGCTGGCATAATCTCAACCATCAGTCTGTTTGTGTTTAAGTGATCCATTCAACCCACACAACCAAAAAAATCAGACTTTGCACTCAGGCATTGCTGCAAGCCTTTTATCTGGGAAACAAATACTTCCTTTCAAAAGGAGAACTGCTCTCTTTTTGGGGCACTGGGCCTCAGGGCAGGTATCAAAGTAAGCTTGTGATATATTTCAAATCAAACAGGTGTTATTCTGGAATGAGACTAAAGAGTTTCTCAGTATTGTATAATAAAATTGACCAATGACTCATTCAGAGTGTAAACTGCAGAGTCAGGATTTAGAGTCCGGCCTTCACCACAGCTAAATTCATCAACAGTACTAACTGCTTCAGGAAAATCTCCTGCTGTTCACTTTTAGTATCTTAGAGCTGAGAATTCTGTAATTTCCGTGGCTGCCCCGCGGACAGAACACACAACTAGTTAAAGAGAGAGCTCCCCAGAGGCCAGGGACACAGACAGCTTCTTTCACCGAGTAGAAGTGTCAGGGGTATGCCAACACCATAACTCTGTAAGAATACAGCACATGCAGTGCCACCAGTGCTTCCGTTTCAAAGTGACTGCAGTGACACCTTTGTTGGTAAGAGCTTAATTCGTGGGAGGAGCTTGTTTAGTTGCCAGTTAATTGACATTTTTAAAAAATAGAAGCCTGAGCATTTACATTCATTTAGTTAAACCCGCTAAGAATGCTTATATGATTACCCCAATCTGAACTGTAAAAATGTATTAAGTGCCAAGCACCAAGAACTGTCCCATAAGAACAAGGCTCTAAAACACGCAGTGCTGAAAAACATACCATTTTAATTTGCCTACTTAGCAAATTTGATTAAAACAGAAAGCTCACCGATGTACATTTTAGAACCACATTTTATGATGAGAAAACTTCAAAAATCCATTAGTTTCCAATATTTATTACAGTCAACCATAGATAAAACTGTAAAAATAGCTGAATACTTACAGACTTTTAAGGGCTTCAGCAGGCATTTGTAAACAACTTTGTGATTTGACAGTTTGACAGTGAATGCATGGTAGCAGAGCCACTCTGCTGCCTCAGAAGGGAACATGCCAGATGCACCTTTGTTACCTAAGGCAACTCCTAGAGATGGAACAGAAAAATATCACTGAAAATTATGAGCATTGAGAACTACGTCTGATCTCTCCTCTCCTTCTATAAAGCCACTCCAAGACATTTTACTAAAAACCTATTTAGCCAATGAAGTCCCTTTTGCCAGCAGAAAACTAAAAACGAAAGCCAGAAACTCAATTTTCAGAAAACTGAGGTTAAGAAAAATGTGCTGTGATTCTTATTGTGCACTCTATCATTTTCATTCCTGATTCTTATCTCAAAATTACATTATCAACTGCATATTCGAGATGTTTTATTTGTTTAAAAAGAAAAACCCCCAAAAAACTACTTCATTGCCATTAACATCCTATACCTGGATTTTTGGCTTTCAGGATAGCATAGCAGCATGATGCAGTCTCAGAGATGATCCTCAGGAAGAAATAAGGATTTTTTCTAACTTGCTGGTTGAACGGAAGTTGGAGAACACAGGCATGGAACCTGTTTACAAAAAAAGCCTATTTAATCAAAAATCATTTGGAATTTCAAGTGAAACTATGATCATGTACCTTAGACACTGTACAACACTTAAAAGCACCCAACAGTCTTTAGCTATATCAACAGTGTTACTGTATGACACCTCTCCTATATATACACATTCCTGGAGTGTCAGACAGGACATTTGTTTCTAAATTTTATGCTGAAAGAAGATCTTGAAGCCATCTGCTTTGATAACAGAATTCTCTTCTGAGGACAACCACACTCTTGCACACAGAAAATTAAATTACACTTCGTCACCAATTCCATATCACAGACCATGCAACCAGAGAATCCACATGAGAGAGTGTGAGAGGAAGGAAAAACAAAGCAAAATCCCACAACAAATTATGTTCAGGTTTGCAGGAAAATAGACTTCCAAATGACATGGTATTCCAGAGACCAGGATACCCCCCTCCTTTGGAAGCCAATTCTATAGAAATTATTTGTATCATATGCTCCTTTACACCTGTCTGGAAATACCTTAAAATTGCTGACATTTTTCCCCCTTTTTTTTCTTCAGACTCTGTCATTATAATCCTGCTTATGTTGAATATAGCCAATTACGGTGTTGCTTTTTAATTATTCAACAATATATATACCTGCTTATTAAATTAGTGTATTGCAGTAACTTTAAAAAATTCTGAAATTTTCAAATATTTAAAGCTGCATTGCAGGTCTCTGACTGAATTAATCTGACATGCAGTTTTTTAGAAAACATATAAAGACCATAGTTAGAATGTTAACATAAAAGCAAACAGAAGTAATCATATCCAACAGCTGAGAAAAACTGTAAGCCAGTCAACACAAAAGTTTAAGAGTTTGACACATCAGCGCTGTACTAGATAAAACCCAATTACACTTCTTGGACAGAGGCTGTCTTGGACAAAGAATACAGCTTGAATATAGACCAAGTTGAATTTAAGAATATAACTAAAATGTTACTTCCTAACAAGCATGAACCTAGCAAAAGATCAACATATGATTTCTGGAAAGAGTGAAGAACCTCTTATACATTTTCTGTGTTAAAACTATAAAAAACCAATTACTTTCTGCTGCCAATCATTCAAAGTTTTTGATGCACAGAGTTTAGTATTTTCCCCCAACTTGCTTATCAGTTTTGATTTTGTTCCCTTATCTTGGCTTAAAACATTCACTTCTGATCAAGACCAGCTCACAGACACCAAGATACCACCAGCTAAGGAGCAATCAAGACATTATCAGAAGGTAAGAAACTGCAGTTAACTTGGTAAAATAAAACCTCACTTTACCTAAAGTTATACTGGTCAAAGTTCTATATGAACTTAATAGATACCAAAGTTCTAAATATAAACTGGTTAATATTTAACTGGCCTACATATAAAATGATAAATAAGGCTTCCTGTCATACTCCTGAAGCAAAACAAACTGTTTTTTTTAAGTCAGTTGTCAACACCAAGTGACACTGAAAACCCACTTAGCGAAATATCACTTAAAAACACACATCCATATAATACTGTATCCTAAATCTAAAATTATTACTTAGGAACAGTGGCTACTGCCATTTACTACTGCACACACTAAACACATATATATACACTGCACATTTATATGGCACACTTTTTTCTAATCCATAGCTCCTCCATGTGTCAAGAAAGAGTAATGAAACATTGAGTTACTGCAGAAGATGGTCACCTACCTGTAAGCCTGGAGTAAAAATATCTTGTAGATGTTAATGAGAACTGTTCTAAGGCTGTTGATCTAGAACAGAATGGAAACAGAGCCTTAAGAACACTTTAGTGGAATTTGCTGAAGATCTAGAGAAAAAACATTTTATGCTAAACTTTAACACAACTAAGTTGTATTAAACTTTCTTTTATACAACTAAGTTAACCATGTTTTGAAGGTTCTGTTCTGAAAGATGCCACAATTTAGTTGATGTCAACAGTCCCAAATTATGTGGATTACCTCTCAAAATAAACTATGTTACAACTCAAAGCAGTTTTAATACTCTTCACCACTTAGCACAAAATTTCCAAACATCCATTTTTACATTCCCACCTGTAAATCAAGAAATAAACAATGACATTTCAGCTTGAGGACTGCAATCAGTTTGTATTTCATGTTTTTCCCAGCTGTTCTACTTGAATTGAAGGAAAGACTTGATCTGATAGAAGTACAGGTATAACTAGAAAAAAAAAAAGAAGTAGTTAAACTCCATGGGCTAATAAACAATTCTGTAAAGTAAAGCTCATTTAATTTCCCGTGTTACAGAGATTGCATGCTAACCAATGAACCAGTAGCTACAAGATGCCATAACTAAATTCAATGTCAAAAGAAACTAGACACTGTGGCATTAAGGGTATTAGGTAAGGAACAACTTCAATACCTCAGGGCTGAATAACTCACCCTGCTAAAAAATGCCAAACCAATAACACAAATTAAATGTATTTCTAAAACATGTGCTCTATCAAGAACATTACTAATTACTCCAGTGACAATCAGGTTATAATCTGCAATCCATGCAATGCAGGACTGTAGGCTTGAAGCCATCTTAGTTACTGGAATAACCCTGGGTTTATTTAAGTCAAACTTGTCAAAAGGAAGGCAGTCCTTGTAACAAACAGTGGAGGACTTGGAAGTCCTGGATTAATGGTTGGACTTGATGATCTTAAAGCTCTTTTCCAACATAAACAATTCTATGATTTTATGATTCTCATTAGGGTCTCCCAGACCAGTAGCACTGATGCCCATTATCAACATAAGATGTTTCTTTCAGAAACACAGCTAGTTAATAAATGTCTTTGGCTGTTGATTTTAGTCCTTTGCTATGGAAAATCAGGTTGTATAAATTCCTTTCCTAAACTCACCAAGCTTTTCTAAAACAATAAACTGCTGAAGAACTTTACCACTCTATTGGTGGAAAACATCCTCCTAATTTCCCACTTAAACGCATGAACGGCTGTTTACACTAAAAATGGTCAACAGCGCAGCAATATTATGCTTGAGTTTAAAGTTCTTTCTTTTCAATTTTCAACAAATGTCTAATGCCATTTCTCATAGTCCATGTAAAGGGTCTACAGAGCTTTTTAGTAGGATACCTTGTCCTGTCCTGAGTTCTGTGCCATGTCAGACTGTTTTGTGTAGATAGTCAAGGCTGCTAGTTTAAAGAGAAGTTCTCTCTCCCCTACACTACCCTCTTGAAGTGTACCAGAGGGAACACCTCCCATGGTGGAAGTATTACTAGTTCCTCTAGTCTATACCAAATGAATCCCAATCTGTAGTTCATGTAATACTTCCCGCTTCTTTTAGGGAGGTACAAAAAATAATTTCAAAACAATAAATGTAACTATATGGCATGAGGTGCAATACAGTGCATGGTGGTGAAAGAAGGTGAACTGAGGTGATTGAATAAACTTCTTCAGAACCATGCAGCCACCATGTGGTATATGACATCTGCCACATTTGATAGTGTTGATGCTTTGCACATTCCACCAGGGTGGAATGAAGAAAACAGCACATTGCATAACAGAATAAAGTGTTCAGACTACTGTGTAAGCATCAGAATTGTAAAATCTATTTTGCAGTCATTTCAATTACACCATTCACAAGACACCTTTGTGCTTCTCATACCATGTACAATACACTGTAAAGCTGACACTGGAGTTTACAAGTCTATTTACCTGGAGTAATCGCAGTAAACCTCAAGTGTCTTTATATCTAATAATAAACCACACCACGGGATCAAACGACAATCTGGCAGCTGCTTGAATTTGGAACATCCTGGGATATCATCAACAGGAAAATTCACGACTGTCTTATTTGGGTTTATTAAAAAGCCGTACTCAGGAATACCTGTTGCTAGAGTCCTAAAACAGATATAAACAGTTAGCCTAACTCCACCCACAAAGCAAGCAAAAACTGGCACCATGCAGCAGGACACATGGTCTCGCATAAAAGGTCAGAAATCAAAGAATAAAGGGAACCAAAGCCAACTCTAGGTTAAGGAACACAGATTGAAATAAACAAAAGTGAAGATATTAAAGGTAAATATATAAAATAAATAAACTGGAGGATAATGGAGAAGAAATTTTACAGATTAATGCAAATTAAGCACTTCAGCCATGAAACATTTGAGACAAGCTGCATAAACCACACTCACAGAAACCACTGAGATCAAAATCACTGGCAAAAGACAGAGGAAGAATTATTGGTTTGGAAAGTTAACAAAACCAAGGATACAACAGGAACCTCATTTATCTGATGAAAAGTTTTGAACTTCGTGGAAAAAGTTTTCCCTAAGGATATTTTCATTGGCAGAATGCCCACTGATTACCTACTACTATTGGATTAGCATTGTCATGGACAAGCAGGAGTTTGTCTTACTTGGCAGTGCCTTTAGGTGCAGGCTTCATTGAGTGAGAGGAAGAGATAGGCTCTTCTTGGAATGTCACATTTGTAATGCTGTCTCCTCAAAATCAATTTATTGAGTCCCCCTGTTGTACTACTACATTAGATAAAACTGTTACTAGTCCATTGCATGGAGTTCATAGGATGAGGAAAACTCTCACAGAAGAGGCTGCTTCTCTACAGAAAATCAATGCAGCTGGTGCAGAAGTTAATATAGAACAAAAATGCAGGTAACTTCAAAGGGCAAGCAGGACAGTATCTGCAATGCTAATGCAAATGACACTGTGCTGAAAACATGTTATAAAGATTAATAGCTTGAAGCACCCCCAGCCTCTTAGTTCAGTTTATCATTTCCAGAACTGTAAACCCTACAGATCCCTAGGAATTTATTTCTGATCTGATAAGGAAATGAGGAAAATGAAGTCTGAAAAGTACATTATCCACTAATTCATACAACTTACACTTCAAACTCTACTTAACTGATTCCTCCAACACCTTTCAGGTTCACAAGAGAGCTGCATCTTTCTGGTTATTGAAAAGCATGATGCCACTGACTGCACTGCAGACCCTAACCTTTGAGACCTGCCCTCTGGATCCATTACACTGGCTTTGACATCAGCAGAACTCTCCTTGGACTGACTGTACACTCCTATCCATGGTAAGCCAGGAACCTCTTTCGGCGCTTAATTTAAAAAAAAAAAGGCAGTCCTGAAGCACTAGAGAATTACTGTTTTGAAGCTTCTGTGTGAAATGCATGCTGCCATGCTATTGGTATCTTCAGATACTCATCATGGAATGTTAATGATCAGAAAATTCTTAGCAATATTGGATCAAACAAAGTTGTGTTCACTCCCAGGGAACAGAAAGCAGCATCACAACTGCTTGATAAAAACATTTTAAGAATATAAATAAGATATCTTCAAAATTTGAGGGAAAACGGTCTTAAAGGACAACTATTAGTCTACACTACTAATTTTGGCTGGAAGCTCCATCAAGGTCAGTAGGTAGGTCTCTGATTTAAACTTCAGCAGGAATCCCCTACCATCTGAGCTGCACCAGATTGATAGTTGGCTGTAGTAGCTATTAGGATTCTTCCCAAGCACAAATAAGGACTCCAAAATAGCCCTTGACTGTTAACCCGTAAAACAAATAAATCTATATGTACAAGCATGTATAAAGATGAAAAAGAATTACACAAAAGGTATTAATGCTTATTACTTTGAAGAGTGTCTTTAATAGCATACCTTAGAAAAGTTCTTGCCTGCAACAGATGTGGTGTAACCAGCAAAAAGTCATCAATGAGACGTATTAGGACTCTGTAATCAAGAGGAAACCAATGTTACATTTTTTCAATATGTAATCCTTTCAAATTTTTGTCATACTCTTCAGAGCAACAATGTGCCCATTTTAATTCACAAGATGGTAGAGGCCAATGTGATCTCCAAATCGAGACTCATGAAGAAATTCTCAGTTGTTTCTTTCCTAAATACAAATGAAAAAAAAAAAAAAAAGAAAGTAAAGGGACTGGCTACATGAAACATGAAGCAATCTACAGCACACAAGCTATTCCACAGCAGGTCCTGGGATGCAGGCTTGTACACTTTTCCAAGGCAGAATTTGCAATATCTTAATCTACAAGACAAGGAAAAGAGGTGCAAAACCTATACAAGCAGTTCCAGATTCTTGATGGGCTCTAACTCCTTCTGTTCATTTACCATGTAATAACTTGTTTATGAAGCTGTAACTTGAATGTAAAACAGACCACCATCTACCACTGTAAAGGCTGGAATTTTCTTTTCCAACAGAATTAAGACCCCAAGCATGCCCATATTTTTCTGATAAATCCTGCCTAGCAGATCATAAAAGCTCTGGAGATGATCTTGTAAAGTCTCCTCTTCAAAGCAAGAGTACTGCCATCACGATGATTAGATCAGTTGTGCCTTTGCTTAGCCAAGTCAATAGCCACATTATTCTTTTGACTCAAAGGACAAATGAAATTATCCAAATCATTCAACAGACACCTAAACAACATTTGAAAATCCGCTCAATATAAAACCAGCTGCTACACTAAAGAGTGCATTCTTATAAATCAGTTCCATAATTGCAGTTTCGTAAACAACACACTCAGACTCATCATCACAGCATCCTAAAGCCTATCAGAACTCTACTACTTTGTAGGGAAATGTTTAAAATTCTGAGATTTTCCATTACCCCATGAGCCTTTCAAGAAGAAATACCAGACAGATGCACTTACCTGGAGTATTCCTACACAATTCTCAGGTTCTTTTTTCTTTCTTAGGATAAAATTTACAGCAATGACGGGAGATTTCTGAACACGAACAGGTTTCAGGGTCCAGATAATGCCTAAATACCCTGATCTGGAATTCAGTTTTACCTCCACTTCATATGGATGCAAAAGGGACCCCAAAATTTTTAGACATAATAAAGAGGCAAAACACTTATCAGGCTATCTTTCTGTTGAGCTCCTAAGAAGCAAGCACATGCAGGGTACAAAGACTGAGAAGAGTCACACAGGGCTTCAAACAAGAATTAACATCCCTCATAAAAAATCTGCAATGAAGCTCTGTCCTTGGCAAAATGTTAATATAGACAGTGGATTGGAAAGCCTGCAGGCAGAAGCCTGGAGTATCAGAAAGCGGGCAACAAACATTCCATCTTGTTTGAGGTCAAGAAACCACAGATGATGTGGGAATGGGCATGGCAGAACCATAAACTTCTTAGATGTACAAAAGCAGCTTGCCAGACTCTTTAGAGCATCTCCAAATATGGTTCTCTTTTTAAGAATAATTCTCCTACCAAAGACAGAGGAAAGATTCTTTTCAGCACTTTTCTTCCCAATCCCCCCAGAAAATAACAACAGGTACACTGAAGCTGCAGAGATGTTTTCTGTGCACCACACTCCTAACAAAGAGCTGGAAACTCTTGAAATTCAAATGAAACTTTGGAGAAAATTACTAATGCATATACTACATATACTATGCATTCCTGTAACAGAGCATGGAACAAAGCATGCCTACCCATCCTGCTGCACTCCATAGAGCAATTTGTTTTCCATGTCTCCATAGCATAAGCTGCAAAGTAAGGTAGACAAAATGGAGCCCTGTGGAATTCCACAGCACTGTAAGTAGTACCTGGTAAAGAATAAGAGAAAACAAAAAAATTAAAACATGCAACAAGATTGCAATAGCCATTAAATATTTCTTTCAAGTATAACATATGTTTCAACAAGAAATACTCGGCATGTTTGCCAGTTAGCCTTGCATTTATTCATTCTTTCATCTAGGAATCTACACACTGATCCAGAAGTTTTAAGTTAAACAGAGAAAAAAACATTAATACACATATTCCTTTCATATTAACAAACTCCAGGAGACAAGCATCATTAAACAAAGAAATTTGATAACTGATCTCAAACCACAATGCCTCCTTCAGCTGCAGAGACAGCCTTCATTTAAGGTTTTTCATTTTTTATGTTTCATTTCACACAGCTTCAAAAGAAGTGTTCTTGTGTAAGAAACAGAGTGCATTATGCAGATCTTTCAAGTGACAATTTATTTATTTTTAATTATTACTGAGGTGTTTATCCTTTGTTTATACTTGCACAGCATGACCTGGCCAAGGAAAATATTTTCATGGGTTTTTGGTTTGGGTTAATTTCTTTTGGTTTGTTTCCTGCCACCTCCCCTCCCCTTCCTCCCAAATAAACACCATTTTAATTTTAGAGCAATTTCTGATGGCTTAGTCCAACAGAGGACATGATCCAGTTTTTTTACATCCCAGCTACACTGTAAATCACATTTATTTCCTCATTTAACTCCTCAGGTATGAAGTTGTATACTTCTAGTTAGGAAAAACCACAACACCCTGTGAAATGCTAACCTTTATTATTTGTAATCAACCTCCCCCCTGCCCCACTTGAAAAATTCACTGAAGTTGTCAGGTGTCATTATGCAAAAAAGTAAATCTTGATTTGTTTCTCATGGCTTCAAGGAGTTCATACAGACATAGCAGAGGGGGATTCATTAATATTCTACTTTCTTGCTTGTGTAAAGCTCATGAGACCACACAGAGTAATAGTAATGTATCAAATTTAGATACCCTACTGAAGACAAAGTTCTCTAAGAAGTTGTGGATTTTTCTGTGCTGACAGCAACAGAATGTATATGCCTCACAAAAGCCCAGGCAATTATTATCACAACACTTCTTTGAAGAAGTAAGATATTATATTGTCCATTTCAACTTTACTACATGAATGGCTTGGTGAAGCTAAACAGAATAAAATTATGCAACTGGACATCAGAGCCACTTACTGCTTTTGAGCACTGATCTATGTTGTGACTCATCTGCACGTTTTCCTAGCAGTAATTTTACTTTTTTACAGGCTTTTGATAAATGAATCAAATGGTATTCAAAGACTCCTTCTAGGTCCCCAATCAGAATTTTTCTCAAAATAGCAAGTGAATGTTGACTGTGATAGCTTCACTTGCTAAACTTGCTTGCAGTTTTGAGGGGTTTTTTGAACAAGAATAAGCTGCTTAAAAGGTGTAAATTTATTCTAGAACAAACAGTCATTTTTCAGCCACAGCTTGACTGAATTCAAGTAAGTGTGAAGCTGCCTTTGCCAGGGTGTGCCTTCTTTAAAACCGTTCAACTTCCATGACACACACTGGTACTGGTTAGCATTACTAAAGTTATGCCACATCACCATTCTCATGATCCTGCCAAAGAGTGTAAGCATCAATGCAAGAAAAACCTATAAATGCTCTTGTTTGCCTCCTTGGAAGCTTTTCTCCCTCTCCCTCAGTCCTGTGAGATTAAATATTCTAAAATAAAGGTATTTTTTTCCAAGAGCAAGAAGCTATTCACTCTAACATATCTCACTCTGAATTTACAAATAAAGATCATGCAACTACTTGCTTTCTAGACATGACATACATTTGCCACCTACAGGTCAAATGTAAATACCAGATCAGTATCTCTACCAACACAAGAAGAAATCTGCATTACTACCCTCTGTAACATCTGATTCTTAATTATGGAGTTGCCAATATTTTTAATTCCCATTGCTATTGCCTTTTATTTTTACTGTAATTTCCCAAATAGCAAAACTGTGCAGAAAAGGTTTCATCTTGCACTACAGGGAAATGACTAACATGGCTTTTGCACTACTGCTTGGATGTCACATTGGTTTTTTTCACCACTATGGATCCCAACATTTTAAAGTAGTTTCCTTTTGAATTCCACTTGAAGCTTTAAATGAAGAAGGTTACACAACTATGGAATAATGCATTCTGTGTACACCCAATATCATCCATGAAGGAAAGAGAGATTTTATTCAGTATAAATTTGATTCCAAACTCTTCGTGCTTTTTTGGAGCTTAATTTCAAACATGAAATAAAAATCTTTAGAAGACAGCTATCAAAAGTCCCCCCAGCCAATTAAAAGTATCCTTAACAGAAAACAAACAAACCAACCAAGCATGCTATACAAAGAAAAACTACTTCTTTACCTGTTCCCAATCTCCAGGATGTTGTAATGTATCATTTGAAGAAAAAAATTAAACAGGCTGGAACTTGTCTCATTAAAAGTTAAGCTCTAGAAATGGGACAAAACAAAAGATTTGAAACTAAAAATACAGTATGAACTTTGAAGATACATAGAAATCTTAAATAAGGTGGACTGTAGCAGTTCAAACCCCTAAGTAAATGAAAAACAAACTCTAAATGCAAGATCTGAATATACATACTAAAAAGCTGCTCACATCCTACATGTTAATTTTTTGTTGTGTGTTCTTCTTTTGTTTTGCATTAGGAGAAATTGAATATAACATCTAAACCCACTTTTTAAAGTGCTGTCATATTATATTGGATTATTACAATCTGTGGGATCTCATTCTTTTGGTCAATTTCTGTCCTCTAGGACAATTTCTATAAGATTCCCCAAGTCTAGATACACTCACTTGCCTGTTCCACTGCAAAACACATACTTTGCCAGATATTATCAAAGATTTCATGCATGATTGTCCACCTAATATTTATGAAGCTTTTTGTGTTAAAAACTGTAATAAAAAGTCCATTTAAAACAGTTTAAGCACCATTAACAATGACTTCATGCAAACTAAAGCAAAATTACTTCCTACTTGCACAGATTAGATAGCAGACAAATGCAGCCAGCTTTTGACAGAGCCATGCAAGATCATGACTATTTGCATCAACAAAATAATGTGATGTACCTGTGGTGCAGACACCTGGTCTGACATGACACCTTTCTCAAAAGATTTTTTCTTTTAAAATAATGTTACACAAATTGTTTTCAAATGCAAAATAGTTTTAAATAGAATGCTGTTGTTCATGCAAGAGTTATCTAGATCAGATGTACACTGGAAAAAAAGAACAAAGCAAAATGTCCTTATACACCCGAGATCCAGCTAGTTTTCATTTTCATCTAAGTACTCATTAGGTTTTCTGCTTTTTTGTAGGATCCTAGAATTGTACACCAGCCACACTGTACATTCTACTCCTATGTCCACAGATACACAAAATTATTTTACTCGTATGTTAGAAATTACCTTATGCCAACCTTGCCATTTTCCACTGGCTGGTTTAGAAAAGAAAAACTTCAAGGGGAATTATTAGCCTGTGAGACAATACCTGTCCGGTCATGTGATGCTCAGGTGATCTTGTAGGTTGTTATTATGGAACACCATGACTCCAAGCAATAAGACACATTAAGAAACTGACTGAGCATACCACCTACTTCTAGGCCTTTCTCTGTCATGCTCCTTGCACAGAAGGAAGTCTTAGGACAAACATCTGCATCACAAGAATTACAACAGAAGGATGCTTCCTTCTTGCAACAAAGCATCAGTTGGAGAAAATTGAAAATACATGTAATTTTTAACCATACTTTAGTTCACTGAAAGTGAGAAATCTCTTAAAAAAAAACCCTGTAAGAGTTGACCTTATTTTGCGTTGCATTTAACTGCTCTAAAGAAGAGTTCATTCTTATCAACCTTGGCAGGGACTCCTCAAAATAAGCTTTTTTTTATAAGGCATAACATAAGCTCTTTAAAAAAAGTCCTATTCTGTGCAGTTTGCCATTCAAGATGACACATCCTTAGCTACTTAGTTTGGAAGACATTTTGCTCATTCTTGCTTCTGTATGCTGTGGAGACAGCGAGTATTTAAGCCCTTTATTAGACTGTTAATTTCTCACTTGAAAACTATTACTAGAAACAATGAAATTAGGAAAAAGAAAACACTGGTGAAAAAGAAAACACTGGTTAAAATGAAAGTTTGAGACAACAATGAGAAAATCTGGGAAAAGTCTAAAAAGACATTTTGTCAAATTTCTTGCCTGGTGCACTCCTTCCACTGAACATTAAGAGCCTGTTATAAACATCAAAGAAGGGATAACAAGTCTTTCTACAGAAGTGATGGGCAACTAGAAGAGAAGTGGTGTCACCACATAATATGTGCATTCAAAGAAAAATTCCAGTCTTCCTCTAATTCTTCTTTTTCAGTTGAAAAGAAGCCTCACAATACTTACCTGCTCAACTATTATTGCATTTTGCAATGAGGCACTCTCGTGAAGATGGGACACAAACTGCTTCATGTCTGGCATAAAATCTCTGAAAGTAGAAACCTGTATTTTTGTGTAAATTGTAAAGATACAAACAACAAAAGCAGTAGAAAATTCAGTAACAGGGTTTTTTATTCAGTGAAGGTCAAAGGGCCAGTCTTATTGCATTATTTTAAACCAACAATTCTACTATTGTTAAAATTAAATGTGTCCCTCACAAATCTCTATGTCCAAAACACATTTAGGTTTATTCTTACTAAGAATGAGTAAAATCTTTAAAAAGTACAGAGCAAAAAGAAGCTTTTCTATCTCTGGAAAGGACCAGACACTATTAAGAAAAGGGTTTCTGAAGTAATTCAATTTGTGACTAAAAAACTAAAAAGAGCTATAAATAAAAACTTCCCTTGGACCAAAATACATTTACAGCAAACAGAAGAAATCAGCAAATCATACATGTCTCCTATAGAACCTTCTGGCTTTTCCACTTGTGGTAATCATAATCACAGCATAGCGCCGTATGCAGTAGACAGTTCTTTTTTCAGGCTTTAAGATCCGCGAAATCACTTCCACAAGTTTATTGTGAGGGATGGTATCATAAGCCCTGGAAACATCAGCCTGAAATAGAAGAAACATCTTCCATTATGTATTCATCAGTATCACTGTAAACATTGTGGCAGTATAAAGAAAAAGTATTGTAGTATGTAAGCAAGGCTGAAGGATAAATCACATAGCAATGAAATTATTGCAGCGTTTTGTCCAAATTTGTGACAAAATAAAAACTCAGTGCTTATCTGAAAACCCCCTCCCCACTCATCAATAAGCATTCTCTTACAAGGGATATCCAAACCACCAGTTTTAGCACAATTCTTGTTATTAATAGAAGATGATACCATATGCAACTTAAATCTAACCTCAGTCATTTAAATTAATTGCCAGTATTTTTATGTTTACATATTTTAAGAAACTTTCCTTGACATATGATCACGGAGGTGACGTCTTAGGCTCTCAGAAAGCTGTAAACCTACAAATTTTACCTTTCCTAAACCTGACAATTGCAATCCTACCTCTGCTTGCATTTGTCGTAGTCAAAATTGAAACCCTTCTGAAGAGCAACAATCTTAGTATAACTATGTAAATTACATGATTCTTTGGCTTGAAAGATAATGAGACAATCACTGAAAGGACAGGATAACAATGAACATACGAGAGACAACAGAGTCATCAGTATACATTACCCCAATTCAAAGCTATGAATTGACCTCAAACACAAAATGTTGCCTGCCAGATATAACGGAAGAACAAAAGTGACAAGGAGAAATTCCTTCAAATAGTGGGATACAACAAGCACTCATTTTTTCAAAGTGGGAGACAAAACTTGGTGGAAAAAACACTAAAAGTCAAGTGCTCATTTTCAACAGAAATTAATGATACTGACATAGAAGAGATCAATTTTTTAAAAGATACTGAATTTATACAAAAGCACATTGCAAGTTTTTTCTGTGTTTAATTTGGGAACATGGCTCAAAAAGCATATCCAAGCTTGTATCTTTGACCCATTTTTACAACCAAGTAAATGTAACTGCAAAAATCTAGTGCATGTACAGAAGCAAGAGCTTCCACATGACACAAAGATGGATGTAAAAGTACAGGAAGCACTACCGTAGGGACACCCATCCACAAAAAGCAGCCAATCCCACACCAAAAACGCAACCAACCCCACACCAAAAACACAACCAGAGTCTGTATTAGGTATGCACAAAAGTTTATTTTGAAAAAGAAGTAATTATGCAGCCAAATCACAGCTACTACAGCTATAAAAGTATCTGCACAAGCTGGTTTTGAAAAGCTAGTTTGAATATGTAATTAAAAATACATACCTTTACACAGTAGAAATGAGGAATTTCACCAGAGTCAAGAACCTTCATAACAAACTGCTTCCACATCTTGTAGATATCATCTTTCCCAAACACAGAAGAGCCTATAAAACTGGTGTTTATAGTCCGTTCATAATTTAACACACTAAATAGATTTTTTAGCTGAGTGTTGTAATGATTCATCTAAAGAGACCAAAGAGAATCACCTTAAATTATGCTGAAACATTAAGTTCTATGAAATACAGAGATATCACATTTAGATGAAGTTTGAGCACACATTTATGTATTTCCTTTATTATTTTGGTCAACAGAAGCTTTCAGAAAGCCTGAGTATCACTGCAATAACTACATGGAAGTGACAAAAAAGCCTGAGAGATTTTAAATTCTTTTGTGGTATAGTTAAATCCTATGGAAAATGTTTCTGTACTTGACTCTTGAAAAGCAAGGTGTAACAGTTACAAAGATAAACAGATGAACACCAGCAAATAAAAATGCCACCGATTTGAAGGCACCTTCTTAAAAATCATTCATTCTCTCTGCTGGAGATAATGACTGCAACAAGCATTGCAAAATGAACACATGCCCTGAGACTTTATGCCAACTCCAGCTGCACCATCATTTGAGCCTCTGGAGGTACTTTATACAGGTACATTAGCAAAGATTTAACTCTTGGCTATGGGGGAGAGTGAAGCCATACTGATCGATTAGCTCTGTAAACGCCATAGTATGAGAAATATTATGTGCAGTAACACTTCAGCTTTTAGCTGATGCTCTGTTCATCTGGTCTGGGATTACAAGCTGAACAGCAAGTGCTAAGAAGTTGTTAAACCCTCATCCATTTGGGAAACATTCAACCTTGTGCAGTAAATGAGACTCAGCCTTTAGGAAAAACAATTAATGCAGTCATTCAAGATCATGCAACTGGGTTCCCCCTATGTCTTGTGGTTAACTGCCCTGTTAAATAGATTATTCTGTCTCTGTTCCCAACTGGAGTTATTCTCAGCTTCCTTCCTGTATCCCTACTGTGCTCGATCCAGGTTCCTTGCCCTTCTTAGACCTTCTTCTGTAACACACCCAGTTCACCACTGTACGGCTCCCTGGGCTGATCTGGCTCCACAGACAACTAGCCAATCAACATGCACCATCAGAATTGAGGTAAATCCCAGCAGGCCAGACTCCCCCATCCCAAACAAAATGGGATTACTTAACAAGCCATGCTGTTCTGTTAGGCTCATTTCCTTAAGACAGGCTTGCAAACAGAACTATGTGATTCTGGAACTGAAGGGTAATGGTAATTAATTAATGGGAACAGAGAAGTTAAGTTGTAACAGACCCATTCAGTCATTCTGATCAGAATATTCCAGTTCACCACATCAAAACTAGCTTTATGTAAGAACAATTCCTACTCAGTTTATTAGCTGTCTACATCAAATGCATGTAAAACAATAAAGAAAATAAAAACCTTCTTTTCTCTGCTTTCCCTGCTGAATGCTTGTGGTTCCACAACACTGCTCACTTTTACTATGGGTCTCAGCCCATTTGCTTTGGGAATAAACCGGAGCTTTGATGCCACAGGGACAATTTTTTTTTGACGGAGAGCTTCAATCTCCTCTGAAGATAAAGCCTGTAGATGTACTTTGGCAAAATGGTTTCTGAAATACAAATACACTTTGTGTAAGCAGTAGGAAAGGCGGCAAGTTAAAACATGTAATGTCTTTACGATAACTGAAGTCAAATATTTTTCTAAGATAATACAAATACTAACCGCTGCAGAAAGTGACATGGAAATCTGAGTGTCAGACTTAATGACAATGTAACACAGTAAGACGAGAGTACACATTTCTGCTTGATCCAAATAAAATCTTCTCTTAATTAACACATATTAAAATTTAAGCACAGATTAGTTGAATACATTTGAACATTATGAAATATGTTTTATGTGAGAAACAGTATGCTATATATTCCTCATGGTTTCGTAAGTTTGAAAGACATTAACAAAGCTGAATAGAACCTTCTGAAAATTATGCTGAGAAAGCTCTGATGAAGGACTTACACACTGTAATGGGCTTCCCTACTCCCAACATTTAAGGGACATTCTACTTATTACAAGTTATGGTTAACTGAGATGCTAGGATACATATACAACACAAGGGCATTTAGGCATCCGGGACTGATCTGATGAGCAGGTGTCAGCTGAAGTGAACAGCAGAAAATAATGAAAAACCAAAGGCTCCCAAGTCAGAGGTTCTGCACTTTGTAAGTTCATCTTACTGGAAAATGTGTTTCCCCCTCAGGATTTACAGTTCAGTGTAGCTTAGCCCAAATCAATACTTTCCCATACAATGAGTTAGGAAAAGAAAGTTGAGCAAAAGCCTTTGCTTTACTTAAGATGCAGTGTTAAAGTACCCTACCTGCAACATAAAAAGACCTGGATCAATCTCCTGCACAGCTTGTATTGTTCAGAAGGACAAAACATGCCATTCCAAAAAGCCCTACAGTCCAGTGGCTTTGACATACCCCTGGGAAGTGAAGCTAGGTAATTTAAGTCTCTGCAAAAGAAGGGACACGAATCTAAACTTGCATGAAGACTTTTCACATCCCACACTGGGATGGTTAGCAAAAGGAGGCCACACTGCCACAAAAGGCAGCCTGTGGATGGTGGAAACTTGGTAAACATGCACTGGGAGACATGCAAGAAGGCAAGGATGCAGCTAAGACAGATACACAAATACTTTGTATATCTCTGTATGTCTCCATATGCCAACACAACTCACATACAAGGTGACAATTCAGCTGCTTGGGACTGTTGGGATCTGAGGGATACAGTGCATGGTAGGTATAGCAGCATCCAGGGCTAGCAACTTGAGCTATTACTGAGAAAGTTTTGCGGATTTATATTCCAACTTTTGAATTAAATTTCTGGTACAGATTCTGCCCCAAGTAAAGCAGAAAGGACTGGAGACTGCTTTTCCACAGATAAAGATTACAATTACAGAATTACATTCTGACCTGAACACATAAAACTTCATCACTGACTATAGTATTAGGTAGAACACCAAGACAAACCAAGTAACTCCAGTTTAACAGAAAAAAACTTTAATGATCTAATCTCCATCCCTTCACAGCTCATTCAAGACTGGAGAGGAAAAAAAAAACCACAACCAACCTCAATCACTACACAGAAAAATAAAGACTTCCTTTGAAACTGAAGACAAAGGCCAGTTATTGGCAGATCTTCACTACTACCCCTGGCCAGCTGTAGAACCTGATGTCATTTTGCCTGCAGCAAACACGCATTGCTTATTTCATGGCATCTATAGCAGTGCTAATGATTTTGAAAGTGTGCTAATCTAGCAGCCACTGAACCATGCTGTTTTCACTGGCATGCTCACAATGCTTTTAAGCACTAGAACTTGAAGGAAGCTGAGTGAATGGTCCTGCTTTTGACATCTTGCTGCAATCTGATGGGGGAGATTCAGAATTTATGCTGCATGTTTAATTCTTGGCAGCCACCGTGTATGGCAAAGGCAGGGAGGGCATAAGCCTTCAAACACATGCTGTCACCACAGCACTGGGCTCATTATTATTAAAACAGAGCTTTACATTCTGCAGGCCAGCTAACTTGAAGCAACAGTATCATGAAAAACTGTTCTTTTCTTAGTAAATACTGTTTTTTATTTGGTATATGAAATTTGGTATGGCTTCAGAAATCAACACAAAGCTGCCCATGTGCCATAACCAGCACACTCACATCTCCACCAATGCAGCAAGGCAAACAGTGGAGATACAGGTCCCCTCTCAGAACCATGGTCTGTGTCCTTGAGAAGGATTCTGTACAGGGTGATCTACTCAGATAGTCCTTCAGGAGGAGGATTTACTCCCTAATGACAACACAGTGCAAGGGTAAGCTCACAAGTAAGGTCCAGGTCCACTTAGTCCATGCCTGTTTCATCCATTCTCTGCGTCCACAGGAGGCTGCAGAAGAAACTGAATCAGTAGCTACAAATGCCTTCCTGCAAACCAGCTCAGGGCAACTGCCTTGAGCAGGTCCAGCTGAGGAGAACCAGAACAATCACAGAAGAGCTATTAATGAACAACTGAGGCCACCAGATACTCCTTCTCCAGGGAAGATGAAAGCAGCTTAACAGCCTTTGGCACTGAGCCACCAACAGTGCCTGAAAACACTGGCTGGTTAAGAGAGGACAGCACTTAGACAGTCTCAAAATGACCAAGGCAGCCCCAAATACCTGCTTACCAATATCTGTAAATGCCAATTTATCTCCTCCCACGTGAAGTAGGCAGCTGGCCACATGCATGAATGCATTAAGCTGGACCACTGGCAGATCTCACATTACACAACACACTTGAAAAAGCTATGCTGAAAGCCCTACCCCTGTCAGTGAAGCTTAAGTACAGCTGTAGGGATCAAAGTAAAAGTCCTTATGAACTATGTATCTTGTAGCCAACAGCAAACATCCTGCTCTTAGAATATGCCTTTGGCAAGCATGCAGCAGTACTTCCTTGGGATGTTTCTCCAGCTTCCAATAACCTGCAGTTCAGGGATCTCCTAAGCCACATGTGAGAAGGGGCTTCCTGCATGGCAGGGAAATATGTGAGGAGGGAATCAGAAAAACCAAGATGAGCATCGATTAGAGTCTTCTGAGTTCAAAGCCCCTTGCCCTTACACCTTGGGTTTTACTGGGAAACAGGGAAGAGGGACAAAAGAGCTAAACCCCAAGTTATTTGTTTTCTTTTAATCACATACCTCACTAAAAACAGTAGCTTATCTGCTGTGTAAAAGTTAGTACTTGATCATACTTAATGACAAAAATTAGCCTTTTTAGACTAAAACCGCGTAAAACACTACTTGAAACACTAAAGCTGTTAGTTTGAAGACAAGACAAACAACATGTGGGACTGAAAATTACATTCTATTGCAGCTACTTAAAGTGCATGTTCTGTGCTACAACTGCAAACAAGATTGAGGCCCCATTAGGTGCAAGCACATATGCAAAGAGCTGCACTGGAAATACCACTGTTGGAATCAGGGAGCAGCGGGGCAGGAGGGGAAACAAATCACACATGTAACATTGTAGACCAGCAGACCACTGCAAAAGCAAAATGTTCACCAGATAAAACAGCCAGTAAAATCCAAGACATCAAGTATGCTCATTTTTCAGTTCCAAAGCTCTCTCAGACACCAACAATTTATAACAAAAATATGAAAGATGTTAACTGTGGAGATGGGTGCACAATTCTGTTCATTAAAACTGCCTTCAGGTATTTCCTATTTTCTCACTTAATTGCTTAAAACTTTACCTTAAATAATGCCCTAACTTAAATACATGCATGCATTTTTAAGACCAAAAAACCAGCATGGAATTCCACAGCTGCACTAAAACAGAAGCTGCAGCTTCCAAATCCCTTCAAAAAAAGCACACCTAAAACCACAAGACTACTGTCTGAATTTCATGAATAGAGTATTACAGGATTTCAGCAGAAGTTTGGTTTTGGTTTTGTTGTTTTCAAAATAAAGCAGCTGAAGTGTATTAAGTATTTTTAAAATTAACTTTCACAAAGTTACCTTGGGATTCTATCACTAGGCTTTATTCATTGCTAAAAGGTGTAAATAATTGACTTATATTCTTAATAATGGATTTTATTATTGCAAATATTTCTCCTACCTAAAAATTCTAAATTTGTGTCAATTATCCCCACACAAAATATTTCTGAAATTACAGACTATGCATACTACAATCGCAGGTTGAAGTTTCTATGTGGAAATTAAGCAAATAAGAGTAGGATACATGGGCCATAAATTAAAGCAGAAATAAAGCTTTGCACTACAAAACACAGTATTTCCACATATCCCAAACAATGTTAAATTAGTTTTCTCATGTTACCTAATTCCAATGTTCTGTAACTTGCCCCAAATAAACTTTCGGTAGTAGAAGAGCATGTTTTTCTGGAACATGGTCTCGGTGATATAGAAAAATGATCTGAGCAACTCAACAACATAGGCATCCATCAGCCAGTACAGGAATTTGGCCAAAAGTTCTTCACGGAAACAATGTTCATCGGCAGGAACAAAGTGATCACCTTCAATAAACAATTCAGAGGTAGTTATAGTAACTATCAGCTATTTGTACGAGCAAAGAAACAGAACATACAAGGAAAAAACCCCCACACAGCATTCTTTCCTTAGCTTGAGGTCAATCAAAAGAAAAGAAGCAAGTACAATGACACAGATGACACTCCAAATTTGCACTGGCATTAAATAACATGACTGACCCAAGCTTACAGTACAAACACAGAAACTAATGTGCAGTGACAAACTTACATAGAGGATACAAACATGCCATTAGTAGTCCAAAAACTTACTTTCTTCCCCCAACATTGACTGTGAAAGATCTTTAATGCACAATGGCAAGATTGTTGTGAAAGGAAACATAAAAGGAAACAAATCTACTACAATATAAACCTTTTTAAAAAAAAAAAGGGAAAGCAAAAGACTGAAAATACTTAGGTATACTGTAAAAAAGAACAAAATAAAATTGGGATGATTTGGCAATGAGAATATTTAAATTTCCCAATTCTCTGAAAATTAATTTCAGGGTTAGGCTTTATTTCAGATGTCCTATATAAAACTTACTGCTGCAGTCAAAGAAAAAAATACAAATCACCCTAAGTCCATCAGCACTTCCAATATTTAGATGGGAGAGTAATTATGAACACATAACATTCCTAACTACTGTTAAGGTCACACAGATCCGTAGTGATGTCTAAATATGGATGAGCAGGGAATAAAACCCTGGGCTACAATAACGATTTTTTGGCCAGCTTCCAATCATAATTTTTCTAATTAAATTTAGTGAGTAGAATTCAGCAAAAGACAACAGGATACTTAAAGAAACTGTACAGAAATATCAGCTTAGCTGCATAGCACAAATCATGATTATGGCACAAATGTGTTAAAAACAGCTTAATTTTGACACAGCAGAGCTGAAGCTTTACAGTGAAACTTATAAAATGGAAATAAATTTCCAGTTCTCTACCTTGTTTAGTTTTTGTGTGCTTCAGGGCAGACATTTTCATGTATTTACAGCACCTAAGAAACAACTACCATAAAAAGTGTTCACTTCAACAGAAGCCAAGTAACACCAATAAAAAAATCCAGTGACTGTTAGAAAACTCTAACTGAAGAGTTGCAACATGCAATTGTAATATGCAAATTAAATCAGGATGCTGATAGGAAACCGATTATTTTTTTTCTAAGTTCTTGGCACCAGATGTAAACGATGACTAGAATTCAGGGAACTGACAAGAAACCCCTACTATTACCTTGGGAGGAAAAAAGCCCTGCCTACAGTGCAGCAAAGCCATTAAAAGCATGTTTAAACTTCAAGCACAAGGGAGTACATTCATGAAAATTAAAATCAAGCCTATGTATTGCTTTACCTGGAACATACCCAGCAAACGAGTGTTACATTTTTTAAAAATAAGATGTTCCAAATTACTATGAACCAAATGTACATTTTAGAATAAAACCTTTTGAAATATTTAACTCCTCAGTATTTTGAAGAGCGTGTTTTTGAGCCATAATTTCTAAATCAAGAAACAATGTATTTTCAAGAATTAACAGTTTCTTCTTTCTCAAATATCAGACTTTGAAATTTGCCTCTGACACTACAAAGAACTTGTAGTAATTTCAGAACTTATTGCACCTTTTAACAAAGGAATACCATTTTCAGTTCACATTACTGCAGGATCCAAATACAATACCAGCTAAGAATACTGCAAACATACCAGTTAAGGAAGTGCAATCCACATTGTATAGATGGAGAACAGAAGCATGGGAAAATAAAAATATGCATTAGATCCTACAGCAATTAACCACAGAACCACGGCTTCAGCCTAGATTTAAACCCTAGGATAGTGTCCGAAGAACAAACTTCAGGGAAGCAAGATTTACCTGTCATCTGAAAAGAGGACTAAACAGAAATGGATTTGTACAGAACTGTGAGCACTCAGCTAACGCCCTCATGAAACTTTCAGCCAGGGGCCATTCAGTCTGGTGAACTTCCACATTGCCAAATACCCAGCCTGAAGGAGGGCTCAGTAAGGGTCTCTTCATACTAGAGAAGGGTTCTAGAAAGGTGACAGATGATGACAGCCCTTTTTACAAGGGCATGGAGTGATAGGACAAGGGGCAGTGGCTTTAAACTGAAAAAGAGCAAGTTTCAATTAGGTTGTTTAGAGAAGTTGTAGATGTTTCAAGTGTTCAAGGCTGAACCTCAGGTTAGATGGGATTCTGAGCAACCCTGTCTAGCAGAAGGTGTCCTTGCCTATGGCAGGAGGGTTGGAACTAGATGATCTTTGAGGTCCCTGTCAACTCAAACCATTCTATGATTCTGTGGTGAGTAACCCCTGTACTGAACAGGTCCAATATATCTTTCTCCCCGGCTTGTTGTGAGGGGGTAAAAAACCCTGTGTTTTTCCACTCCCATAGCAAAGGAACACATGCCATTGCATCCTGATTTGCTTTTAGTTCTTTCTGAAGGTTTACGGTGACAAACAGACAGACTGCATTTATTCCTTACATGCTTAGGTCATACTTGAATTGATTTTCAGAGTTACTGCAATTTGGACAGTAGGAATGGATGGGAAGGAGTTCTGGTTTGTTTTTCATTTGGCCCAGGCTCTGAAATCATGCTTGTGAAAACATCATTCTATTAAAGACAAAAAGTATGAATGGAAACAAGTTTTGGAAGGAAAACAGGCTTAAGTGTTCCTCCACCATCAATTACAAGCATTACTAGGTTTGCTCTCAGCCATGGTTATCATCAATGAACTCAGCAGTTCTGACTCCAGATTCACTATGCTTCCCTTCCCACCATAAGCATGAACACCAGGTATCTGATAGCCACACCACTTAGTTCTTTACTATAAGAAGTACCTTTGCCTAGACGCAGCCACATGCAGTCATTCACTCTCATCTTCCACATCAACTCCCGCAACGAAAGCTTAGCAAACTTCCCCCTGGAAATGAATGCTTTCACATTCTTTAGGAACCGGCACTTGTTATGGTTTGAACCCCAGAGCTCAGCGGGGATAACCTGCTCCAGGCATTCCCTCACAAAGGTGTACACCTGCCAGTGGCTGCTGTGCTGCTTAAGGAGCTCCCTGAGGGCTGAATCACACACCTCTCCCGGGTTTTGCTCCTCACTCTGCAACTCTCCACACACAGATTCTGCAAGAGGAGCACGTAAGTTGTCTGACACAACAGCATGACCCGATTCACATCTGCTGCTTGTCACACACTTAGTCGGCTCCTTCCCAAACTGTTCTGCTTGGTCATGAACCTCTGCCTGACAAGGCAGGTTGTTTTTTCTCACACTGACATCAGATATCCAAACAGGGCAATTTTTTTTCAAGAGAGCTAAGTAAGGACACTTTCCATGGTTCTTTAACAGCTTCTGAAATGTATGTCTCATTTGCCAGTAGCGTTTGGGCAACCTCTTCTTTCTCCAGTTGTGATGTGGCAGACTTTGGTTACGCCTTTGCACCAACAGATTTTGGCTTAAGAATATAGTTTCTATAAGCCTTCTTCCACCTGCCTGACAGCCTTGCAAGCGATTCAGTAAAAATGATTTAGGAAAACATTCTCGGAAACTCCTGCGAGAATACAGAAGAGACTTCCTGTCAATGTATACTGCAGAACGCAGGAGTGCATTTGGTAACTTCTTTGCCAAATGAGGTAGGGGACTTTCCCGCCTTCTGCATTTTGAAGAATTACCCTCCACAGGCTTGATTTGTACAGAATTCAACCGAGACTCATACATATGCATCTCTACTCCTTTCCTACAGGACTGCGCTTGCATTTCAACGTTGGATTTTATAGGTTTGTTACTCTGAACTCCTTGCAGAAGGGAGCTTTCAACTGCCACAAACTTCTTCCTGTCATGAGATGTGCAAACTAAAGAAGGACTAGACATAGCACTATTACTTCTTTGAGAAATGTGGGGGTTTTTAATACTTTCAGGATGTGATGCTACATACCCAGTTTCATGTCTCTCAGAACTGCTTTGGTTTACATGAAGACTAAGATTACAACCTTTTTCCTCTCTCACTTTCTTCCCTACTTTTGCTCTCTTAGCTGGAATTTCAAGCTCTTCCCTATGACGCTTCCTTTTTAGAGACAGCACCGTAGATGACAAACATAGACTGGAGCTACTCTGTTTTTCCAGATGTTCAGTAACCACTCTGATCCGTTTGCTTGCTTTAGAAACAGCTTTTGCAGAATGCTGGTAACTGGACACTGAGCTTCGTATCTTGTTATTTTTTTTATTTCCCATGCTGGAGACATTATCTTCAAGTCTTTGTCTGCATTTCCACCTATGTGAAAGATACGTTCTATGAAACACAAGTCTTTTTTGCATATAGTCAAGCAAGCTACTACGTTTATGCTTTGAGAACCTCTGTTTAACAAATGCTGGGGACGAGTCTGCATTCTGAGAGATAAGTTCATAAACTGGTTGCCCACAAACTTGGTAACAATTGCTAGGGGGAACCAGCATAAAGATTGCACAGTGTTCTAATAAATACATCATCACATCATCTCCTATCCTGCTCAGGAGTGTTTCCCAGAGGCCGCTGATACGAAGAGTTTCTGTGGCAGTATTGGGTAGGTAGCTATATATATTTGAAAATGGCATGATTTGGAAATCAGAACTGTTTTCATCCAGTAAGGAGTATCCATATGCGAGGACATTCTTCTTTCGTTTTTCACACAGTCTCTGAACAACTCTTGTGATGACTTCACTCTGACTAGATAACTGAAGAAACAAAGAAAAAAAGAAAATTAGCTTTTTTTTTCCACCGACTCTTCCACAAACCACAACATACCCTTTGAATAAAAAGGCATGCAAGACACGCAGCCCTCGACACCAGCTTTCAAAGCGGTACTGACAATTCACCCAGAAAAAAAGGTTCTTCAAGCAACACCACACGACGTTTATGTGCAGCAACGCAAGCCTACGACTTCAGGGAAGCCTTTTTAACACGTGCCCTTTCGATGCCGGTTTCCAAGCGCAGGAAACACGCCGCCCTGCTCCCCTCGGCTCCCCCAGCGCCCCAGACTGCGAGGCCTTGGGGTCCCTGTGCCCGTGAGCGTGTTTGTCGCTCCATGCTGCGGGCCGGCGTTCGGGGGTACGTGCTCGCACAGGCTCTGCCCTCCAGGGAACCACCGCTCGCTTTCTTTACATAAAAGGAAATGGAGGCCTCAACAAAAGTTACACTGAACGACTCCGCGCCCAATTCTAAAACCCACTCAACAAGGCGGCGAGGGCCGCTTCCCGCCACGGCACAGCAGCGCCGAGGGGAGAGCTGTCCTTCCTCTCCTGGAAAAGTTCCTTCTGCTTCAGAAGCCGCAGCCCGTTCTGCCCCACTCCTCGCCGGGGCCTCACGAGCAGGGAAAGTGGCACTTTCCCTCCCCTCGGCCCGCTCAGCCCCGGCGGAAGCGGCGGCTGCAGAGCCGGGGTCCGACCCACCCGCACAGGGCCACACACCGCCCTGGGCTCGGCTCACCCTCGGGAGGGGAGAGGGCAGGGAAGGGACACACACTCCTCGGGAGAGGAGCGGGCAGGGAAGGGACACACACTCCTCGGGAGAGGAGCGGGCAGGGAAGGGACACACACTCCTCGGGAGAGGAGCGGGCAGGGAAGGGACACACACTCCTCGGGAGAGGAGCGGGCAGAGCACCACGAGGGGCCCTCCGGCCGCCCCGGGGCCCGCACGGCTGGCGGGAAGGGGCCGGCGCCGCCGGGGACCCCCCGGGCTGTGCCGTCGCTGCCCCCCGGGCTGTGCCGGGCCTACCTGCTGGAAGGTGAGGGGCCGGGGGATGGGGCGGGCGCCGCGGGGCACGCAGACCAGGCACTGCCCCACGAAGGCGCGGTACCGGGGCTCGTCCCCGCCCCGCACCACCCCGGGGCTGCCGCTCCCCCCCAGCTCCCGCACGAAGGTCTCCAGCGGGGCCGCCTCGGCGTAGCAGCCGCGCAGCGCCCACAGCACGGCCGCGAAAGGCTCCGAGCCCGCCATGGCGCGGCCGACCGCGGGGGGCACCCCGGCAGGCAATTAAATAGCGGCGCGCACCGGGAGGCGGGGACAGGACGGAAGGACTAAATTCGCGGAGAATCCGCCCTCGCAAGCCCGGCCCGGGCGGGGCGGGGCCGCAGGCCGCTGTCCAGCGCCGCGGGGAGGGAGCGGGCACGGCCAAGGAACACGCTGCCCAAGGAACACGCTGCCCTCGGGATCAGCGCTCCCCTGGGATCTCTGACTGTGGAGAGGGCACGGCCGGGATGAACGGAGCAAAACACCCCAGGTGTCTCACCAAGCTCAAGGGTTAAGAAGCCAAATCGATTGTGGTGGCTCGTAACTACTACTGCTCAAAATCTTTCTGAGTGTCTGAAGACGTCGTGGTAGAAGACTTGATGCCGGACTGTGAGAGGGAGTGCAGTGGAGTTCTGGGGAATTTCAGATCTCCAAGCCTGGTGTTGATTCCAGATTAGTAGAAATCATAGACTCAGAACAGTTTAGATAACCTAGTTCCAATTCCTCTGCCATGGGCAGGGAAAATATCTGTGAAATATCTCTGAAATAACAGAATACAGGATTAGTAGATGTCATGAGAAATATGAGTTGCTTAGTCAACATTGCTGCTGTAAAAGGGAGCCCTGCCTTTGAATTCTGTCAAGTGTTGGAAAGACATGAAAATTATGGTCATCTGGTTGATATATGCTATGTGAATTTCCTTGCTATGTGCAAGGAAATTTTATCAATAATAAAAACTAAAATAGAAGGTGCTGGTACAGATACATTACTATTAAAACAAAAGATAGAGGTAGGGATAAATCATAGAATCATAGAATGCTGTGGATTGAAAGGGCACTTAAAGATCACCTAATGGCCACCCTGTTGCCATGGCCATGGATGCCACTCGCTACATCAGGTTGCATAAAGTCCCACACAACCTGACCTTTCAGCTAAGGAAGATCTGCACCAGGGTTCCACATTAGTCTGCACCGTGTAACTTTCATAAATGGCCCAGAAGTGCCATAAATAAGCACTAAGTGGCAAGATTTGCTGATGGGATGAAGTTATTCAAAGCAGCAAGGACACAAGCAGAGTAGAAAATTGCCAAAGAACTTTACAAGACTGCATGATTGAGCAATTACATGGCAGATGGAATTTAATGCTGATAAATCAAGTACGGCACAGAGGCACACGTTCCTAGCTTCATGCACAACACAATGAGTTTTGAGCTGATTAGTACCACTCAGAAGTGAGATCCCAAGGTTACATGACCCAAATAGGCATTGTGCACAGCAGCAGTCAAAAAAGAATTGCACGTTAGGAATGATTGGGGAAGGACTAAAGAGGGCGCCATTATGCCATTGCATAAATTCATGGTTTGCCTACACCTTGAGTGCAGTTCTGGTCTCTGTGCCTCAAAATGGATGTACTAGAAATAGAGAAAGTTCAGAGCGGGATGGACAAATGTACAGAACAGTCCTACATGAGCCATGGCACGGTAGTATGGGACTGGAAAAGGGACAGCTTGGTGGGGAAGGGCAAATGCTGCATGCTGTCATCCATCTCCTGATGCAGTTGGGTATGTGGCTTGGGGCCTGGAAGTCTTACAGGTTGCTTAGAGCATGTTGCAAAAGCATGGATCACCAGGTTCCTGTCCAAATCCAACTCTCCTCTTCTAGCTTCTCTGTCCTGCTGATCTCTGACATGCAGTCACAACAGAAGACTGGGTCTCTGGTTCTCAAGACGGGTCTGCTGGTAAGGATGCACTCCTGACCCAGGGAGCTGTAGGCTTTAAAGATTAAGAGCAAAGAAGGGCATGACACATGTCATAAATTCAAAAAACGCAAGACCTTTAAGTAAATATTTGGGCAAGATGAAGTTAGCACTCTGCCACAGATGGTGGGGTGACTGTCTTCTAGCTAGGCTTCATAGTTGAGTTCCTGTGAGTATCCTGCAGGAATATAACAGAGTTCTCCTTCCCAAAGATTAGACAGTACCTCATCTTTGAGAGGAATCAACCAACAGCTCTCATCATGGAGAAGGGTTTTTTTTAAGGTGTGCCACTAGGTGAAGGGTAACATTAGTGGCCTTGTGTCCAGGGACAATCTTGTCTCTGATAGTGGTGGTGCCATGCAGTAATTCTCACCAGTGGTAGGGACAGAGGTGTAGAAGATGCGTGCCTGCTGAGGCAGAGCAACGTATACCTTTCTTTCCTCATGCGAAGCCTTTTCAGACTAGGGAGTGAGGTCAGCATCCCACTGCTCATAGGGGACTAGCCTATGTTTCTACTAAAACAATCTTTTCCTGGGAGCAAAGCAGCTCATCTCCTGATACCAGCATGGCTGAAGAGTCAGCTCCCTGGCTTCTTATGACCTACAAGTCAAGGCATTCCTACAAGACTTCCAGTTCAGCATTGCCTGTTTGCCAGACTCCTTTAGCCCTTGACAGAGACAGGGATCAGCTGGCAACCCCAAAGGAGGGAGAGCAATAACATCAGGCTTCATGGGACCTCAGCAATGCTGAAACTGAAATATTGCACTGCCATTGCATACAGAATGGTCGGGTATTTGGAAACAGGTCTGGATCCATCAGTATTTGCACCTAGTGTAGAGATAAAGACCTTGGTCTGACCTCTGAAGGTTCTATTTTGCATGTATTTCTCCCCTCTCATTGTTGCTCCAAAGATGACAGCACCCTCGAAGTAGAATCAAATGGTGATGTCTAACACAGCTAGGCCTGTGGCACACACAAGGTTCACCACTTCCTGTGAGGAACATGTTCAGGAAGAAAGAAAGAGGAAGATGAAGAGAAAGGGATTAATTAATCTTAAAAATGACAACCTGACTCCTGAGTTCCACAACAGAGGAGTCCTCAGCAGTCATTGGATTGATACTGGAGAAAGCAAGGATATGAGAGTGAAGAGGGCCATCTGTGAGATCTTGGTATTTAGGGTCTCCTTGAAGAGGTGGACATTGGTCTATGCCTTTCTATCAGTGAGTCTGACATTGGAGGTGCAGCCGTAGGACCCATGTACAAGGAAGCAATTGGAGTCACAGAATCACAGAATCAACTAGGTGGGAAAAGACCTCTGAGATCATCGAGTCCAGTCTTTGACCCAATACCACCTAGTCTTCTAAACCATGGCACTGAGTACCACATCCAGTCTCTTCTTAAATATCTCCAGGGATGGTGACTCCACCACCTCCCTGAGCAGCTCAATCCAATGCCCAACCACTCTGCAAAAAGCTTTTTCCTCAAGTTTAGCCAAAACCTCTCCTGGTGCAGCTGAAGACTGTGTCCTCTTGTCCTGTTGCTGATTGCCTGGGAGAAGAGACTGACCCCCACCTGCCTAAAACCTCCTTTCAGGGAGTTGTAGAGAATGATAAGGCCTCCCCTGAGCCTCCTCTTCTCCAGGCTAAACAACCGCAGCTCCCTCCTCATAAGACTTGTGCTCCAGTCCCTTCATCAGCCTCATTGCCCTTCACTGGTGGTAGTGAAGGATGTGCACACAGCTCAGGAAGTGTTGGTTGTAGGTGTGGTTCCAGCTCTTGGCCCTAACTCTGGCAATGGCAGATCCGTGTTCTCAAAGCTGATGGACCTGCTCCCCATGGTGGTTGGCTTGTAGGTGTTGTCACAGGCTGAATTTCTGAAGAGGTCTCTTGACCCTTTCTATTCCTGGTTGCTAAGTCCCAACCTGTGCCTTTTGCTGATTCCTGCTTGGTAGCAACGCGTACCACAATGATGGAGTGAGAGAGGAGGGCTGCTGCTCTCAGGCTAAGAGGGTCTCGTTCCTCCTGTTTCTTTTCACAGGTACCACATGGCTTTCTGTGTGTCTACCATTAGGCTGGGGAGAGATCAAGAGAATGAAGAGACATGGAAAAGGAGTAAGGTTCTTCTTTTCCTTTCTTTTCTTTTCTTTTCTTTTCTTTTCTTTTCTTTTCTTTTCTTTTCTTTTCTTTTCTTTTCTTTTCTTTTCTTTTCTTTTTTCTTTTCTTTTTTCTTTTCTGTTCTCTTCTTTTCTTTTCTCTTCTTTCCTTTTTTTTCATTTCTTTGTTTGTCAGGAAAAGAACGGAATCATAAAGACATAGAATAGCTGAGGCTGGAAGAGATCTATGGAGGTGTTTCTCTACTCTGCTGCTCAAACTAGAGTCACTTAGAGCAGATTGCTCAGTGCCATGTCCGCTCAGGATTTAATATCCTCAAGGATGGAGACTCCACAATCTTTCTGGGCAACTGCTTTATTACTTCTAGAATTTTTCATGTTTAAGTGGGATTTCCTGTATTTTAATTGTGCCCACTGCCTCCTATCCTGTCACTGGATATCACTGAGAAGAGTTTGAATCCATCTTGTTTAAATCAGCTATTTATACACTTTGACATGATCATCACTGAGCCTTTCCTTCTTGGTGCTAAACAGTGTCCTCACAATGGTGCCTCACAATGTCCTCCTAAGTCAGACACTCCAGCTCCTTAATCGTCTTAGTGACCCTTAGTGGAAAGTTCTTTGTACTCATTACAGTATATCCATATCAGTCTTGTACTGGGAACCCAGACCTGGACAAAAAATGGGCTCACAGTTCGCAACAAAATTTATCCTTCAAGGCATACTTAATCTTATCCACATCCTGCTTTGCAACCAGTTTTATGAAAGGGAGTTGCCCTGGGAATGGATGATGATATAGCGGAGTGGTAAAAATAAAATGCAATTTTTACAGTCCAGCAGCAAAGTGAAAGGAAATAAGATGTTATGTTTAGGTCTAGCTTCAGTCGTGACTATGTGACAAGCTTTCTGCAAATGTGCCTCTCTTTTTAAAGATCCATTTGAAAAGGCTGAAAGGAAACTGTTATGACAAATGTCACAAGATGAAGAAATAAATCAGATTTGTTTGATGAATAGCTTCACAAAGTTGAAAGAAACATCAAACATCAGAAATGGAAGAGCTTGCCAGGAAGTCTATAATGCAAAATAGAGAAAGAACACTTAGGACAAGTGTGGCAATACTGAGGAACTTGAGCAGGTCCTGTATCAAATCTTTGCACACAGCATGATCTGTCTTAAGCAAAGTACTGTGAATTACATTGTTCAAGAAAGACAGAGAAAAAAATGTTAAAAAGCAGTGAGGGTCTATAATTAGATAGTATTTACTAGTGAGTTTAAAGGAACTCAGTAACTATGTATGTCAAACCAGAATGTTTCAATATATCAAGCCATGAAATACGTAGCTTGTCACCAGGGATCCCAAAGAAGATCATGAGGACTACCTAGCATGAAGTCTGAGGACAGAGCTGTGGAAGTTGACTAACTCTGTAGTAGAGAATGGATTTAGTGGACACATTGATAACTATTGGCACATGGGAGGAGTCAACATTACATTTGCTGAGGATGAGGTTATATGGTACGTAGCAACATCCCTTTGGTCAGTTTTGGTCAGTTGTCCCAGCTTCTTGCTCACCCCAGTCTACTCATGGTGGTGGCAGAGTGGGAAAAACGAAGTCTTGATGCTGTCCAAGTGCTGCTTAGCAACAATCAAAACATTGGCGTGTTGTCTGCTGGTCACAGACCCAAAGCAGAACGCAATACACATTGCTTGAGGAAAGGTAACTTGCTCCTAGCAAGACCCAGTACAATTTGTCAGAGTGAGATGCCTTAAAGACTCATCACATCCACGAGTCTGAGTCATCACTGACCAGGGAATCTTCAGCCAATGTGGCTGATCTTGGTCCCAGTCTTATCCCGAGGCTACTGCTTGAGTAAGATCATACAGTAATTTGTGGTTAATCAAGGAGATCCCTTCAGCTTAACCAGCTGCTCAGTGTAGTCCCTTTTTCAGAGCATTCATCACATGTCATGGCTTTTATTTGCTGTGGAATGAAGCTTGTTGTGACAGTGACTTGTTCTCTTCTGTGCTGGGCTGCATCTGCAGCCTTGGTTTCCTTTACAGTGGTCTTGGTAAAAGGAGATGCCATTTGTTTCTCTGGCTGGCTCTATGCATCATGGCACGTGGTGTGGGGGAACAAGACCTTTCTAGGACTATTATCATGGTTACCAGACTTAGATGCTTCTGGATCTTCTCATGTGTCTCCTCCAATATCCCCCAGATCAGGACTCTCCCTGAGAGTTGCAGTGGTCCCTTCACATTTTAAATGTTTTTTTTCCACATCTCTCACATTGTGTGTGATGGTCTCTGAATAGTGTGTCTCTCTTCTCACACCTGACCCAGACTCACTGTTTGATTCAGTTTCTTCCTACTTGCCTGTTGTTCCTTAAAATAGTTATTTAACCCTTCCTTCTACTCCCACATTTGCCTTCTCAAAATCAAGTCTTAATTGCACGAGACACATTCTGTGTCAAACAAACATTGAACTTTTCAATTCTGTTTAAAAAATGTTCGGTGCTGCTTTTCACACATCAGTCCCAGCATTTCCTCCACAAGCTCTTTGATCCTTTTCTCAGCTTCTTGGCTGGCAGCCATTCCTGTGTATCATACTTTGCTTTTCCTCAGACACACTCTTCCTCATATTTCACACTGCCTTTCAGTATTAGTGAGTTTGAGGAGAAATTAATTTTCCATGTGCTGGTTTTGGCTGGGATAAAGCTAAGTTTCTTCATAGTAGTTATTATAGGGCTATGTTTTTGTATTTGTGTTGGAAATGGTCCTGATAACACAGGGACGTTTCTGTGACTGCTGAGAAGTGTTTACCCAGGATCAAAGCCTTGTCTGCTCCTTACCCCACCACACTTAGTGAGGAGGCTGGGGGTGCACAAGATGTTGGGAGGGGACTCAGCTTGGACAGCTGACCCCACCTGACCCAAGGAATATCCCATACCATATGGTGTCATGCTCAGCATATAAAGCTAGTGGGAGGGAAGTGGGGAGGATGCTGCTCAGAGACAGGTTGGGCATCAGTCATAATTCTTTTCATTTGTATTGTTTGTCTTTCTTGGGTTTTATTTCCCTCTTTTTTTCTTAGTTTTCTTGCAATTTTATTTTATTTTATTTTATTTATTAAACTGTTTTTGTCTCAACTCAACGTTCTTCACTTTTACCCTTCCAGTTGCCCCATCCCACAGAGGATGGGCAGTGAGTGGCTGTGTGGGGCTTAGATACCACCTGGTGTTTAACCATGACTGGGGGTTTGGTCCCTAGTGAATTACTGCTTTTTGCAAGTTCAGCACTGTGCTGCCAATGAGACTCACAAGTTTTGGGATCTCCACAGAAACCCATTCCCCTTGGTGCAGATCTCTGTGGCCCAAGTGTGATCTGTTCAAATGCTCTCAGACTTTGACTGCTACTTTAGTGCTGAAAATGCTTGCGTCATCCACCAGTTTGCATTGAAATTTACTCTGACAAAGTGCAGTATCTGTGACCTTCTTACACAGGAAAGGTACAGCAAGTAACTTGCACTGTTGGCTCCTTAAAATTTTTATTTACTTGGTACTTTACACCTCACCAGGTTATTTTTTACTATTTGATTGCAGAGTCTGCAGTAGCAAAAGATTAATCATGAAGCAGCACTTCCTATACTGAAGGAGTTGGGAACCTGCTGGCAGTGAAGTGATGGTGTTGATCAGACATAGTGTCCTTCCCTGGGGTTAATGCTGGAGCATTCTCTCCCGTTGTAACTTTCTTGTTCTTGTAGGGGGCTCTTTGATCATCTTTTATGCCTTGTAATCATCTGCATTTTCATCATACACGGGAGGGTTTTCAAATGGGTTCTTTGTTTCATTTTTGTGTCCAGAGCCTTGTTCTATCTGGCCCCTTCAATGGCATTCCCCAGTGACCATTAACTGACCATCTGCAGTCGATGTATCTATTATTGGGTGATGGGAACTCTGCTCTCTCCTGTGCTTGGACCCCCCAGGTATCTTGCTATGTAAGAAACAGTGAGTATAACTAAGCTTCAATATCCCAACCCTTTACACTTAAATGCACGCTTACAAACCATGGTGTTACCATGTAACAAATGTTTTGTCTCACCATATATGGGTATTTGACGAAAGGAGAAAGAAATGCAGCATTACCCTGCAGAGGCTGCTTGGTCCCTGCCACCTGCCAGGAGCAGTACCAAAAAAACTGACTGCCCAGGGTTCCATTTGGATGTGTGGAGTAAATGCTGTACAAGTGTTCTGTTCATGCTTGTGATTCATTGTGCCAGAAGGCAGAAGTGTGGCTGCTCAACAGTCCAGTGTAAAACAATTCCTGCGCCTGTGACAGCAGGATATGAGAGTCCGTGTCCACTAATCCTTAGAAGTGTACAAAAATGGTTCAGTGATAGAAAAGTTCTGCATGCTGGAGAATCTAACTCTGCTTCTATAAACAAAGCACTTAGCATTTACTCTTGGTCTTGGTGATTCTAAGTGTTACTGTCTTACTTCACAGATGGTCCATTCTGACAAGAAATTTTCATCTTGATTCTAAAAAAAGTATAGTAGTTGGCATCTTCATTAGAGGGGAGTATCCTTTCACTGCGCTGCCGAGTCCTTTGGAGTTCTGCCCCAGCACTGTGATGCCAGGATACAGTCCCAAGAAGGACCTACGGAACTACATTTAACCTGCAAAAAAGATGCTGGGGAAGATTAATATGAAAAGAGGCAAAACATATGATCCTGATGGTAGCTGAATGTAAGAATATTACCTTCAGTTGGTCACATCTTCAGCAGAATAAAATACCTGTTTTGTGTATGAACTAAACCAGCCTTTGTCACTGGAACACTTTCAAATACTGTGCTTCCTTTAGAAATGCAGAGGTCTGCAGCTTTTCTCAGCTTTTCTCTTTCTCTGTTGTTTTGTTTTATCAGCAAAGACTGGGAGACTGTAGCTGATTAGCAAGAGAAGACCCCAACCTTTCTGAGTTCCTGGGACAGAATATCAGAAAGTTAAAAGGACTTGTTTGGCACTCCAGCTACAGGTATTTATAACTAATCATTTAAAAATACAGCATAACCACAGAACATTGTCATCTTTTCCCCTTGGGGCTGAATGCATTTCAAGTTTGAAGTGACAGGTCAAAGAAAGCAGTAGTGAAGGACATGAATGCTCTCAAAGCCTTATCTTCAATTCTGATTCTTGAACTTTTGTTCACTGGAGGTTTTTGATAATAAGTAAACATCCATAATGCATTGCTGATCCTTGCACATTTGGCATAGCTAAGGAGGATCAGTGTAGCACATATGAGGCTGCAGAGAATACCTAGTGTGTTCCAAGGACAATGGAGTCAAGGTCTGATTGGGATTTTTTCAGACTGCATGGTCCTCTGACACCAATCTGAGACCCACCAATTTATGAAAACTTGAAACTACCCAAGTTCCTGGTTCAAGTTTGGCTTTGGGATTTTTTCCTCCTGTGTACCTGTAACAACTGCTGGGATGGCAGAGGATGAGCCAGCTCTTTCTCAAGCAAGTTGATGAATGGTTTGTTGGTCTTACCAAATGAAACAGTGCTTATTTGTTTCCATTCTCATGAGCAGTACTAGGCAAAAGAACCACCTGCTTATAATGGAGACTAAAGAGCAGATGTAGCAAGAGCTGAGAATTTCAGCATAGGAAATGTAAATTCCTACGTCCAGTTGAAAAGGCAGAGGCTATACTCCAGTAGATCCTGTCAGTCCAAACTAGGTCTCTGTGACAATCTTTGAGCTGAAGCTTGAAGTGCAGATGGGAGCTTGCAGGCAGCAAGGAGGCAAAGAGGCAAGAGGCCACTGCTGCCTGGCCACAAGCCAGGCATTGAGCAGTACACTGCACTAAGATGGAGGTGTGCCAGCCCTGCTGTTCTGAGTGAAGAGTGTAGCTGCATTCTCAGGTATGTGCTCAAAGAAGCATCTTGCTTCAGTGGCCAAGTGATTAGCTGGACCAAAGCATGCAGATGAAACAAGTCAATGGAATATCTACCTGGCTTTAAGCTGCTTGATACAGACTAACCTGTGGCAAGAGACTGCTAGAGGCAATGTCTAGTAAAAATGTTCAGTCAACTCTTCAAAGTCCAAAATAAGAGTAAGATAGTCCATGAGTTTTTGCAGGTGTGCAAGAATAGATGGAGGAAAAATCATCACAAAGGCAACCATCAGAGCTCTGTCTTAATGAGGATTGTAGAGCCGTGGATGACTAAGGAGAGCAGTGGGAGACAGAACCTGAGAGTCGACTATACCCAAATACACACTATACTCCAAACAGCTTGCAGAAGTTTTATGGGTACCATATGGCAAGGACTAAAGGGACACAGTACTGCTAAACAGAAAGCAGGGGGCAGCAGGGGAGAAGCTACCCTACTCTTAACCAAACACAGGCAGGCATGAGACACAATGTGCCAGGGTAAAAGTGTTTGTCTTTTGAATCCATCTTGTTCCTTTTGATGAAGGGGAGGTGTAAACAAACAAACAAAACAAAAAGAAACAAACAAACAAACCACAAACAAACAAACAAAACAAAAAAAACCCACCAGAAACAAACCAGGATATTTGGGGACTGGCTATTAAAAGGAGCAGTAAGAACCAGAACAACATAAAGGAACAGCTGGAGCAAACTAATTAACTCCAGATATTCTTAAAAAGGAGACACCACAGTCCCCCCTTTGTACTAAGGGGGAAGTCTTAAATAGACTCATAGAGCTACAGAATATGCTGAGTTGGAAGCAACACAGCAAGACCATCAAGTCCAACTCCTGGCCCTGTGCAGGACACCCCAAGAGTCAAACCATGTGCCCGAGAGCATTGTCCAAACTCTTGTTGGCCTCTCTCAGGCTTGGTGCTGTGACCACTTCCCTGGGGAGCCTGTTCCAGTATTCAACCATCCTCTAGGTGAAAAACCTGATATCCGACCTAAACCTCCCCTGACAGCTTCGTGCAGTTTCCTCAGGTCCTGCCACTTACCACAGAGATCAGTGCCTGCCCCTCCTCCTCCCCTCACTAGAAAGTTGTAACTGCAGTGAGGTCTTCCCTCAGTCTGCTCTTCTCCAGGATGAACAAACCAAGTGACCTCAGCTGCTCCTCAAGGTTTCCCCTCCAGACCTCTGATCATCCTTGTGGCCCTCCTTTCAACACTCTCCAACAGCTTAATGCCTTTTTTATATATGCCTGTAACCACTGGAGAAGTGCATTGATCCTCACAGATACAGGATCAAACCTCTCCTAGCACGAGAGGGGAAGCAGTCAGAGACTGTCACTGGCCATCTGGGGAAGTTGGGCTCTCTCTGGCTCTATTTCTCAATACCTATTCACTCAGAGGGTTTTACACAGGACTATCAGGAAAGCCCAAATTAGTCTTGTAAGAGTGGGAAGATGCTGTGCTGGTACTGGACACCCACCTGTTTTAGATCTTACAATACGGAAAAGCTGTAAGCTGTAATGTAAAGGGGACCAGCTCTACTAATAATCTGCCATGTTTTACTTCTTCAAGATGAGATTTATCTTCTAAAGTAAAAACTGGGAAGTGTGGTATTTGCAGACAAACTACAGGATTATCTGTCTCAGTGGTTCTGTCAGCAGCTGTAGATGCTGTAGCTGACAGTTCCTGGAGTGCTGTATTAAAGGGGAACATGTACTGGTGCAGAGTCTCTGTTTTATCAGCAAAACACAACCCCTGCTCCAGCAGGGACTAGAGCAGAGCAGAGCAGATTTCTTGACCTCTGCTGCAAGACAGTCTGTGCTGCTGCCTGTCTTGTAAGTCAGTTCCTTCCGTGGCTCCAGATAAAGAAGTCATAAGGACAGAAGGTCAGCTCCTGGAGAATAGGGTCAGCAGCAGGAAATGATGTGCAGGAAGCAGCAGGATATGGAAGAGCTGCGCAACACAGCATGGCCTCCATTGCAGCCAAGATGGGCAGTGCCATGGGCCATTTACACCCACGGAAAGAGTCAAGCCAGTTGCCTTTTGTCACCTGTGTCCTTACAGAATCACAACTGCTGCATTATTTGCACCAAGTCCTGTGCAAGAGCAGCTTTCAGGAGCGTATGATGATTTTATCAATTAATTCTAAAACAGCCCAACCCCAAATCACAGTAATCTTTTAACTTTCAAAGCCACTATATGCCTAATGAAGATGAGAAAGTGAGATGGTCACCTAGTTGCTTATCATAGTAAATCCTATTAGAAGTGAGGAAGTTTTTAAGTTACTTTCCAATACTTAAATAGGTCCTACATACTGATAATCCAGCATGACTGCAATACTTTCAATGAAATTTTATGTAAGTTTTTCTTCCACATTTATAGCATACTGACCACAATTTTGTTTTAAACTGATGTAATTTCCACAAAAAGAAAGTTAAAAACACTTAATATCTCCAAAGTTAAACTTATGTACTTCTTCCACCACCTTTCCTTCCAGTAACAAAAGGTAACTCTTTATCCTGTATGACAAGTCTTTTATTTGGAAATGGAATGCATAAAACAATGACTTGAACAGGAAAGTCTTACTCATTTAAAGACTTAAAATGTTCTAATTTTATATGCTTTATGACTATTGTATAGGATATTATGAGGTCATTGTCATCAGAAATGCAAGACAGAAGACCAATAAACTCACAGTATGTAAAGGTGCAAGAGCAATTTTTCAACAGCTACGTACAAAAATGAGTGATGAAACATTAGAAATACCCAAAAAAGGTATTCTGGACTTTCAGAAGCTACTGTAGAAGAATCAGTGACTTGGCTGCTCTGAAATGGCACAAAAAGGGAACGTGCTATATGCATTCTTTATCTCAGGAAAAATTTTCACACACATTAACTTATGGTGAAATAGGAGCCACAAATTAGTTTGCTTAACAGCTCATTGCAAACAAATTCAAAACAGGTACAAGATACAGCAAATGTAACCCCAGTTTTGCATAGACTTACTTATGTGTGTTTGATGCTTAAATCAACAGTCCTCCTTAGTTATAATTAACAGCATAAAGAGAATTTAAGATGAACAGAAGTTAAATATTCACTTCAAGACTTCTTTCCATTGCCAGTAGCATTCAAGGAGGACTTCAGTACGGGAAAACTATAGCCTGTGACAAAAGAGGTTAGGCACATTTCTTAATATGTTTGGGACCCAAATATTTACATGTTCAGACTTTTGCAGTATCAGAACTGGACAAAATCCACTTCATGAAGTAGTTACAGACCATAGGAGTTGACCTGTGTTCTTCAAGGTTATTCAGTTATTATTTTCAGTCAATGACAAATTGAGGTTTAATAGCCTTGCACAAACAGCATGCAATTTAAGAAATCATTAGGGTTAGTTTGTAAACATACTGACCAAAGCAAAACTAGACCTGGAAACTAGAATTCTGCCTTTTGGAATTTTTTAAATTGCATTTTATTTGCTGCTGACAGGAATGCACTCTGTATTTCACTTACTAAAAAATTTGCTTTTTAAAATCTAGAACCATGGTTTCTAGATTTAGCTGTGAAGTTTCAGTTTTGGTATAATAATTCAACCTGATTATTTTTACTAATTTGAAAGAAACAGATCAAAATACCTCCCTTAATGAATTCCAGTCCCATGGAATATGGATTTTAAATTGTATGAAAGTATACCTGTTGTTTACGAGGCTGATTTTTTCTCCTCTGTATCTGGGTAGTTTGTTGAACCTGTATTATATTTAAGCAAAATTATCCCACTTGAATTATGCAAGTTTCCTCTTATAAATAGGATGGGGCAGGGAGGGAGATGAGAAAAGACCAAGGCATTATTCTCTTTGAAACATGACAGAATTGACTTAGTAGGTCACCGGGGTACCAAATGATGAAGAATTTAAGATGTGTTAAGAGACTTTCCTAGCACATAACAATGATTTGCATTATGCCAATACCTGCTATGCCACGAATTCAAGTTTGTCAACAATGCAGAAGGATTTATGTAAACTTGGATACATACTAAAAGAAATCACGTTGCAGTTTTTTCACACCTTCATTCAGTTTAAGACAACTGAAACCCTCTGCTGTGTTGTGGGCCAAGAACGTGGCAGCATTTGAAGTTTAACAACTCCACCTGTCTCATTGTATATCTCCAACAATGTATTTTTTAATGCAGTCACAATTTTTAGAATTTTCATGATCTCCACTATCAAATGAGAGTGATTTGTAATTAGCATATAATCCACTATTATACCTTTTACTTTTGACAGCCTCCAGTTTGGCAATAATTCTCAATTCTGCTGTAATGCATTGTCTCATTCTTTCACTTTTCACAGCCTGCTGGTGTGGGCACCACACTTTCAGTTACTGAGTTGTCTTAATAACATAGATTTGGATCTTAATTACAATGGTCAGGACGCTTAGGCCTTCACTGAAGAGAAGCTGAAATGCAGGAAGTTATATAATGACATCTGGCAGACTTTGGACCTTGTGAGGACAAAAGAGGGTCTTGAAACAGGAGGATATCAAAACTAGATTTTGGCAATATAGAAGACGTATTGTCCATGTAGTTCTGTCATAAGCTTTAAAAATACTCTTATTAAATAAGTTTTTTCCTTCCTTAAGAGCAGATAATACACAAAGCAAGTAAGAGTCCAGGGGTCAGAATCTTCTTCAATTCTTAGTTATTCTCTATGAGCTTTTTTTTTTTGATTTTTCTTCGTAAGATTCTCCATACTCATTTACTCTGCTCTTATCCACAGGATAAAGCCTGGCAGAAAAAAACCAAATTATTAGTTATAGTCTGCTATCTAAAGGAATTAAGCAGTTCTGTGATAGTTAATTTTAGAAGTGGATTTCTCATCATATTCTGTTTCATATTCTTTGCCCATTTGTGGCAAAACCCAAAAGTTTTAAATATTAGCTACAAATATATCAGATTCTTCACAATGTGACTTAGCCAGTTGTCTGAGAACAGGACCTCTTAAAAGATGTATTAGCTCCCCTAAAGTTTTGCTGGAGTCTTTCTCAAGCAATTCAAGATACCTCTCAAACTTGGAACCAGTGTCCAACTCCTATCTGAGCTCTCAACTTCTAGAAAACTACCTCAGGAGACTTATTTTACTACACTTAGGTATGATTATATAAACCCCAAACTGCATATAATATTAATGATTTAGTCTGCATTTAGTATTAATGATTAGTTAGATGTACACATCCAGATATTCTGGTATAGTGTGAACTTGTCTTAAAATTCTTGTTTGCTCCACATATAAGTATTTCCTCTTATGTAGCTTCACTATGAGCATTATTTCATGAGTACTGCGTATAACCTTCTCCCCCATCTGATTTTAGTTACTTCAAGAATCTGAAACTTGTCAAGATACTCAACTTACAAGAGAACCTGGTAACTTGTGTTTGCAAAACAGATAAGGAGAAAAGCAGAGCAGGGCAGTCCCCCATCATAGACACCTTTTGCTATTGCCTTGCAGAGCAATTTGGAAAGCACGTCTCAGATACTGAACATACGCAGCCATGTGGCCCCTCAGCAAGGGTTTGAAGCCCAGAACTCCTAAGTGGATTTGTGCAAACAAGCTTAAGAATTTCTCTCTTCCCCTTACTTCAGGTATCATGCCTCAGGGTTTGTTTGGGTTATTTTTGTACCTTACAAATGTGAAACTATCTGGTGAAAAAAAATACTGCTATCTTGGGGAGAGAAAAGGGATAACTGACAAAAATTCTGAGTCCTGTGAGAAGAGGAACTTTTTGACTACTCTGTAGCATGTCCAGGATTGCTGTCATTTATGGGAAAATGCTTTTGTTCCTCTTATTTGTACTGAGATCTCCTTTACAGGATCCTCTACTCACATTCCATTCACTAGGCATATACACAACTACCATTACCATACTATACTATGTATTACTATAATATAAAAATTCTGCTTGAAGTCTATCCCAAACTGTAGTTCTTTATAGCAATAAGACTGTAACCTTCTACAACACTATAAAAACTCCAGTGAATATTAAAGAAAGTCATACCATCTTTGGTAAAGATAGACCAGGAACACAACATCATCTCTAAAGCATGCCAGCCTGTGAGATGTCGGCATAGTGATGATAAAAGCAAATATATCATCAATAAAGGTGTTGAATGCCTACAAATAAAAGAAAAGCATACTTCAATTGGCTGTGAAGAAAGAAGTCATCAGTCATACAAAGTTACAGGCTTCTATGTTTTTCAGTAGGAACACAGACTACTTTCATGTTTATAGCAATACTTAGGAGTTATGCTGAAAAACTAATTAACGCAAACTTTAAAGAGCTTTCTCTGAATGAAGATCATACTGTCTACTACAGACCACACTGTTATAGTTACAAGGGAAAAAGAAGTAGCACTGTTTCAGGTAAATGAGAGTATTGTCATGGAAGGGGAAAAACATGGGGTCAATTTCAGTAAAATCTTGAAAAGAAACTGGAAAACAACCCCACACTTTTGTTCATTTATTACTCAAATAGCTTAAGATTTACAAAATGTCACTTCACTTTCATTTTCTGTAGACAATTGAAATTTGTGTAAAAACTTGTTAAGTTATTGCTCTTAAGAACATTAACTTGATAGCCTTGGACAGATTTTAAAATATTTTCAGTGCTCTCCTAGAAGTAATCATGTCTTGAGTAAGGGATGGATAGCCCTTCTCAAGTCTATGCAGAGGTTTGTCAAAAAACCCCCAAACCTTGCAAGTTGGAAAAGACAGCTTTTCCCAAGTCAACACCTAAGTGAGTGATCCTACAATGACAAAAGGAAGAAACAGCTAAATGCTCTATCCTTCAGGCACATAGGCAGTCTTTGTGAGCCACTGCAATTGAATACATCAAGGTAGTCCATCCAATAGCGTTTAGACTAATTTTCCTTTGAGGTACTCCTCATAAATGTATAAAGGACATAAATGTAAAACCCACTGAAACTGGAAAGTCAGCGTCCAAATTAAGGAACAAAAAACAACAAAGCACTCTAAAACAATGTTCACAGATGAGCCGCCCTCAGACTCTTCTTTCCATCTGAAGTGCAGAAAAGAGCAAGCAATTTTAAATATCCATCAAGAAAATTACCCTCTCCAAAGCCCAGTAAGTTAAACATAATTGAAAACATCATATCCTTCTTTCTCCATACACATGAGTCTTTTCTGTGGATAGCCTATGGCATCTAAACAAGAAGCATAAATGCTCTGTAGGAAAAGGCTATTCAGCAAGGTTGTACTGCTTTCAAGGCTGCTTGCTTGAACAACCTCCCTTCATTGTTTCATTAACTGCTGATGTCTCTGCTCAGTTATTATCTTTTGATGGTGAAGTAAAATTGTGAAATTACTTCGCTAATATACCTTTTACTCCCCTTTGTTAAGAAACATGCTGATTTGCCTAGTATATGCGTGAAACACTATGTTCATTGTTATTTTTTACTCTGTTTCCACATCAAACACTGTTTCGTTGCTATTCTGCTATCAGCTATGCACCCTAGCTTCTTAAAAACATTAAGGCAGCAGAAGGTTGGGCTATTACTGTAGGATCACAGAAATGGAAAAGCCTTCAAACGCTTTCTACATTTTTAGATTTTAGTTCTTTTGTCCCAAATCATCCGTTCAGAATTGGACACCGTTTCTTTCTTAACACTGCTTCTTTTAAAGTACTGATGTCCTGGAGAACTGTAGTACACCAGCACAAATGACCAATGAAAGCATTTATGAGTGGAAGCAGAAGTAAAATGAGCACATGTTGATGGCATCGAGGTCTTGATGATCCCAAGCACATCCAGCCAGGACATCCACACAATGATCAGGAAAACAAAGGACAGTACAAAAATTCTAATATCTGAGACCAGTGGGAAATGATGGAGTCAAAACACTGTCAGCTCTTCAGGGGTACAAGAACAAAATTAGCATATAGTTGCCAATTGAGAAAGAATATAGGAGACATAGGAACTCAACAGTGGGTATCCCTTGTTACCCATATCAGCACACGGAATTCTGACTGGGATAACTGGATATATCCATCTTGCTGTCAGAATACTACACAAAGCACTTAGACACAAAAGCGTGTGGCTGTGGGTATAAGGTATCAAGTTCATTTTGTTCATTAAGTTCATTTTGTTCTGAAATAAACTCACCTTCTCCAAGGTCTGGTATTAAGCTTTGTTGCAGCATTGCACTATTTCATACCAGAGCAGTCTAGGCAGTGGGGACACCACAGTGCAGCCCCTCTTTCCCCATGGAACAACCCACCACTCACTTGCCACTACACCATTGCCCAGAAGCTCAGAATTACCACCCCAGCACAGTGTGTACATTACTTCAGTCTCTGGTAGCTCCTGGAACCTGCCAAAATAAGGTCTCTTAGCAGTCCTATCTGTTTCTTGAGAACTATCCCTTGTCAATATAATCTCTCTCTTCCTAAAATGGTGCATTAAACTGAGGCTGATTAATTTATCTGCAGGACTAACATCTGCACCCACACAAGACAGGTGACAGTACAAAAAGCAGTATTACAATAAAAACTAGGACACAAGTATTCTCATTATGTGGAAGTCATGATGAAAAATGAAAATCAATGGTGTTTTTTTCTTAAGGAGAGTTGCAAACAAGTTTAGTTCTTAAACAAAAAAAAGTACTGTCACGCTACATATTACTAAGCCATTTCTTACAGAAAATAATTTTCAAAATGACTGCACCAAACTTTAAATTAGAGCTTTACTTACTTTGTATGTGAAAGCCTTCCATGGTAAGTGTGCAACAGATTTCATCTAGAAATAAAAATATCAATTTGTAATAAAGCCTGGAAGAAGAGACTAGAAAAGCAGACTTTCATCACTTTTCAATCTTACCTTGTAGTTTACAAACAGCTGGGGCAGCATAAACAGGAATCCAAAAGCATACACTCCTGAAGATAAAATATGAAAAACAAATAAATGCAGAGATGTACATCACACAACTGTACTTTCATAATTAGTGATTTACGCGCATTTTTCCTACAGAGAGAAGATGCAACTAATTCTTTTGTTCACTTCAGTTGATTCTTCTCCCTTTTACAATCACTGTGGTAATTTCAGAACCTACAGTCAAGTTACTGCTCTATATTACAATGATCCAACTGACAGCAGTTAATTTTCTACTTCTGAGTCTTGACTTCCATTTGAAGAAATATGAATGGAAAAAAAGAACAGAAGAAGAGACTCACCATTGACAAAACTGTTAATCAACCAGGAGTACCAGCTACAAACAAAGATGACAGTCCAGTTATTTTTACACTTCAGACAAAATTATAATACTGTATGCTGACTACCCCAAGAAATTGCTATGGTGCAAATTACTTTATGTAAGAACTAAACACCTCGCATCTTCCTTTGATTATGAGGGGCTCCAGAGAAGGTAGTTTAAGCAAAAGCAGCTTATCAGTCCACAGATGTTTGGAGAGCTTTAACAATTGCTTTTGTAGTTTTTCAGACCATTCTAAGACTTCTGCACCCAAACTGACATCAGATAATACTGTGCACTGAACCCTGACTGTATTAAACTTGCAAATGTAACACTGTATTCTAAATACCAAAGTGACATTTAATACAGCACTGTAAGGACTTATCAAGTTTCAAACAACAAATACCATTCAGTGCAAACCATGATAGTAGGTACTTCAGAAAAAAAAGTAAATACAAAGAATCTATATTTTTCCCTCCTTACATCTAATAACCCTCCCAGATGTTCAACAGAGCACAATCTTAGCAAAATAGCAGTAGTGGCTACAGACAATGATTGAATTTCATACTTCTGCTAGTGATCAAAGGAACAGCTAATAACTGTGATGCTCAGGTTACATCATTTAAAATTAAACTTGTACTGCTGTGTCAGTGATATGTTAATAGCAACACTGTTGTGGCAGCACTTCAATAATCTACAAGCATTCAGAAAATGCCTCCAAAATTTATCTCATCTCTCTTGTCACCATATTTAACCCCTGAACACCACTGGCAGCTTTCTTCCTCCTCTTCCTATTGCCAGCTTACTCACATATGGAAGCTATTGAATTCTGTGCTACAGTAATGTCAGCTTACTTGTGAAATACAACAGTCAGTAGCCTTATTGAGTGTTAAAAAACAGCTAGACACTTCAGCTTCTTCAGATTCTACAGAACAAGGAAGCTTTCAGTTTCTGACTTACGAATCAAATAAACTAACTGATTCCCATAACTCATCATCTCCAGTTAATTAATATAGAAAAAATGTGGAATCTTTCGATTCCATATAAGATCATTTATAGAGTTACAGTACCTTTTGTATTTGACATTCAGCAAGGAATAACCTGCACCTCCAATACACAGTGGATAAAGCAAATATGACAAGTATTTCATAGCCTAAGAGACAAGGAAAATAGTTTGTTAGTTCACATTTCATATACAGATTTTTCCTGGCAATTACCAGAAAACAGCAACATAATTTCTTCCCAAAATTTTTTTCCTGCTCCTGAAAGTCCACTACTATTTCCAGTATGCTTCCAGTTCTAGTGGTGGTAGTGAAGATTCCAGTGCCCAATTCAGACAATCAATCCCCTTAGAGCATGGGCATCAAGAGGCAGCATGATGATCAAGGTCTAAAAGTACCTCCCTACTTAACACCAGTGTTGTCACCTACTGCTCAACTCCTTTCAGAAATCAGAAAGCTCATGAACTTTCCATCAGTATAAATAAGTACAAATACCAACTTTGAAATTTGTGAATGGTAAGCCTTTCAGATCTATCTTCAAGTAAGTCAATTGCAATTTTGCTTCTTGAAGCAATGTTTCAACCAGATTCAGCTAACAAAAGAACTATCTGATCATCCACACAATGATGATCCATTTGAAAACTATGAGAACATGAAAAATACATTTGTAGCAAAAAAAGAGCAAAACATGTCAATTGGCAGGTCACATATACAAATTTTACAGATCAGAAGTCACATGATTTCCTCTTACCTGGGCATCATACTCCTCAGTTTTCTTTTCAGAGTCATTGTATGTACCAAACTGCAAGAGATACAAAAAACATAACCAAATCAGAACACACAGAAAAAGCACTTGCAGTCCAACTCGCTACACTCAAGATTTAAACTGCAAACTAATCTGCTTAGATATTAAGGAGGTAACAGTTCAAAGTTCTTATAAGCTTCTATGCAAGAGAGTTATATATATATGTCCTGTGCAGCCTGTTAAATACAGGGTAGGCAAAAGGATTCATTTTCCCCTTCATATTTTAGAGCAAACTTCCAGGAGTTCTTTGCTTAGAAAAATGCAGTTGAGACAGCAAAGTTCACAAGTCAAAAGCAAAGTCAAGTAGCTAAGATTCTGTCAGACAAAGGATGCCTTTTTTAAAAACCATCACTATGAAGAGATCATTTATGAATTATCTCCACATGTCAAGAAATTGTGACTGCCTAAACACAGTTCCTTGAATACTGACAAAGGAACAACCACACCTGTCAGTTGTTCAAGACACAGACTTGAAGCAGCACAAAACCCCAGTACTTGTGATGTAAACACTGAAGATTAGACAACTGCTTCTCCTGCCAACCAAATAAACTTTCAGTCTAGACTGCACTTTAAAAAGCTTACAGTCACATTTAAATATAAAAAAAGTTATTTTGAAACCCTGCTGCCACTGCATGTTCTGCAGTCTCATGACTTCGTTTTTACCCAGAAGAACCATCAGAGTGTGCTGTTTCCAGAACATGTCACATCTTCTATTAGTTCCACAATAAAGAAGTTACACCTACAGCTTCATGGAAAAGTCAGTTTCTTATTTCAAGCCATGATGTCAGCTGAGAGTGCCCTTCCAACACAGTGGGAGGAGCACAGTCCCACCCATTTAAATTAGCAGGACTGACAGAGAAGTTCTGAAGGTTCTCACACCATTAGTACAAATAGTTGCTTCTTCTACAAAGCTCAAAGAAAGTTTGAAAATGCTCACCCTGCTTTTGGATTAAGCCATTCATAAGCGAAGATGTACACAGGAAGCTTTTATGGATTTTTTAAAGTTTTTCATTTCACTATAAACCACAGTAACCTGAAAACAGATGACTCAGGAGTGTAATCATTAACAAGGCAATGTCTACTGTACCTGAATTTTGGGTCTCAAGCCTTGCCACTTCATTGTCATTTTTAAGGCCTTCTTCACTTTCCAGAGCTGTGATTAGCAAAAACAAAACATGCACATAAAAGATTATCCAAAGGAATGTCTTATGCAGGGTCCAAATAATCAGAATCATCATTCTAGAATGTCTACCTCAAGCACCCATTGCATAAAGCAACAATAGCCTGACTGCAGTCTCCTGTCTGTATCTATACAAACCAAAAGCCATGTCATCAGACAAGTACAACATTGTGAGCCTGCACTATTAAGTTTCTGTATCAGATGATGTACTTTAAATGAAATAATGTAGTTCTTTCAGGATACCTGGATTGCAGTGCTTAGGTGGGGGTTAGATGCTCTCAGCACCAATATGCACCTGAGGCATTTAGGGAATTCACCAGGAGGCACCTGACAAGCAAGTTTTTACCTGCCTTTGAGATCAGCTGGACTGTGCAAGATGTAGATGCCTCAGAACTCCTAACAACTATTAAGCTGAATTGTTTGGGTACTTACTGTACATCTTGCAACAGCTTGACCGTAATGCAGCCAAAGGTTTACGTCATCTGAAAATTTATTCATGTACTCATGAATTTCTGAAGTATTTAGATCTTTCAAAAATTATTCTGATTTCAAGGATCAAAACACAAGATATTCTATAAAAGAAGTAGAGTATTTATAAGGAGATGTATATATATATATATATTTATCCTTGAAACTTAGTTAAAATTTCAGACAGCTAAAGAACGCTTGAAATATAAGACTAAGCTGCCATATATAGGGAAAAAACCCCAGAAAATCTGACACATAAAACTTTAACACACGTTAAAATCTCAACTTACAGGAAAAAAGGTTACAGTCAATGAAATGGTACTATTTAGGACACCACTGTTCATTACACAACAACCTGAAATTTAAAAATCACTTTGTGACTTTGCATTCAATAATCACTAAAAACTATGAACTGTTTTGTTTCTACAGGGATTATCTGCAACAATAATAGATGTGTAGTCAAAAATTCCATGAGAGTCCTGAACTAATTTTTAAATGCTGAGAGGTAAACAGACCTGCAAGCAATGCTAAGTAGAGATCTCACCCTCCCATTACTGCTGACTTTGTGCTTTACTATACATAAACCAGGCCTCTAAGCAGTACCTGCAACGCACTGCCTGGATGCGGCCTGGAATAATGAACACAGCCAGCAGTCTCCTCCTTTTCCTCCTACCCCAAACACCTCAGTCCCAGCACTCTCTGACAGCACACAGCCTGCTCTTTGATGATGGTTCCATGAAGTCTTGTTGACATGGTTATACTTGCCTGGCCAGGAGTGATGCCTATCAGATGATGTGATAGGAGAAACCTCAGCATCGCTCTATGTTTGGTTTCTACAGTATCAGCTGGATTATCTCAGAAAAAACTGATACTTCCAGTTTATTTGTTTGCTCTAGGGACACCACCTCCTCTGTCACTGAAAGCCAGTTAAACAATGCTGCAAAGACAGGATGCTACAGCAGAATTTTCCAGTAACTAGTTTAGCATTCTTTTTCTACAAAAAACTGGGATGTTCCTGCAAACACTGGTATTTGGTTCTAAAGCTGTAAGAACTCACCTCAATCACTGCACCAATGCCTGCTGGGATCAGTACCAATAAACTTGTTTGTTCATCCAAAAGGAAAAGAAATATTACCACAGTACTAAAGCACCGCCAAAGCACTAGACAGAAAAAAATTTAAAAAAATTAAAATAAATTAAAATTAAAGGTTTATTAATATTTAAATGAGCAACTGCTGGCCTATTCAGTGTAATACTGTCTTACACAGTATAAGCATGAACTCCTGTATACAACTTGATATATCTAGTAGTCCTAGAAACAGCCAGTGAGCTCCAGGCAAATAAGGAACAAAAATATCTTATTCAATCCTTATCACAAAAGATGAAAGAAAATTGGAACTTGTAAGGAAGACTTTTGTACTACACCAATTCAGCAATATAACAGGACTATTATGAACTACATTCATGATTCTTGTTTCCAGGAAGCTGCAAGGCTGTGAGGTAATGTAGTGTCAGTCTCTGAAACTCATGCAACTAAATGAATGTTTATAAATCTTATGTAGTCTATTTTACATACTGTCAAATAGGTCTGTTTTATATATTTGGTTTATTTATTTATATTTAGGTCTATTTTTCAGGTTTTGCAAAATCTTAGAAACTTGTATGTGTCTCTCAACTAATTAGATCAAATATCCCTCCCCGTAAGTAGGGTCAGAAGGAGAAAACAACTACAACAATCTCAGACATCAAGAATTACACTGTACCACTCCACGCCACTTGCCTGTCAAACTTCTCCCTCAGAGCAAGGAGACACAGGTAGAAAGGTGACTAAGGCTTGCTAAGGAAAGGATGAACCATTAATGGATGGAACTGAAGACTGATACTTTAACAGTAAAGTTAAAAACCCCTTCGTTACTCAGTCTTTTCAATTTGACTTTACTGACTTCCAAAACTGGCAATTGACACTTAATTCTGAAATTCCATGGACCACTTCGAATTTTTACTAACCTTTTGGCGTACATATACCAAAAAACCCCCCCACTATCTATCTATCTATCATAAAAATGATAGATAGATTCTCCACATGAGAAAAACATGTTGTTGTTCATTGTAATTTAGAATGCCTCTTTTTCTCCCTGGTATCAATATTCCTCACATGTTTTAATCCACCTGTAAATATGCTAGAATTAGGGATAGTCTCAGAGCTCAAGTGATTCAAGGTTTATCATTTTGGTTCATAACCAAAAATGGAAAAAATCTATTAGAAAAATCATCGATTTTTAGGAAGGCTTGGCAGTATGCCAGGTCACCATTTCCTCATCATTTTATATACAAGACAAATCAACCCTCCTATGCTCTCCCACTCCACATGTCCCGGGAGCCTCTATTGCTCCTGTTTCCATCAAAGCCCCAGTCAAACAAGAGCATTACACTACAGCACTTTCCACCCCCAAATACTTTGGAACCCGGGACTTGCAGGACAGCATTATCCATGATAGCACACTCTCTCCACCCATAGAACTTTTTTTTGGTCCTCATTTTTTTCTCAAAGAGAAAGGAACTTTTCTGTTCCTTCAGCAAGGGAAATAGGGTACGTGACTTAATATTACATTCTCAGTTGCAAGACAGTCAAATGTCAGAAGTGACAGGAGCACTTAAAAGCAAGTGATACTGGAGCACAAGGCTAACAAAGTCAGAACCACCTAACTATGTAGACTGTTAGCCTTTTTTTCATACACAAACCCATCTAATTTTGCTGTTTTGGAAGATCTAGAAAGCATGAACTTATGCTAAGACTGAAAACACAAAGCATACATTACACAGCACAAGCACATCACTTTGCATTTTGGTCCATACCTGCTTTTGTAGACATCCCAATCATGCTCCTCTTTTTCTTCCAAAAACTAATGTCATTTTTGAATGCAAGGAAATCAAAGAGAAGCTGCAAATAGCAAGAAACATATTCATTTGCTTGAAACACACACTAATGAGAGACTGTCAGCTGAACTGTGAGAAATGCATTTAAGATGGAGTTGAAGGAAAACCTGTTTTAGAAGCTTCAGAAATGAAAATTAAGTATCACAAATAAAAGCTAAGAAGAAAAGCTGTTGTAGAAGCCCACGCTCTAGAAGCAATGCAAAAGGACAGGATGAGTTTGAAATACTGCTACTACTGCAGTGCTGCACAAATCAGTGTCCTGTAAAGAAAGTCAGTGACCCAAAACAGGGTAGCACATCGTAGAGGGTGAGGAAGGAGAACCCTGATGAACTGTGCACCTTGAGACACCAGGGCAAGGCACACTAAATTAGGTACACAGTGCTCTGTATTGGACTGATAGTCAATTTAGGTTTGGATAATACCAAAGCCCTTTAAAAAAAAAAAGCTACAATAATAATAATAAGCAAAAAAGGTTTCCTCTCTATTATCTCATATATCTGTGATGTCTCTATTAGGTCACTAAGTCGATCTAAACTTCCAGGACATTTTAGAATTCATAGCAAGTTGGTTTTCTTTTTCTTCAGTATTTTCATTCAGTACCTTTTTTAGTATTTCCTTTAAGCATTCAGTGTCTTAAAAAACCCAGCACAAATTAAAAAAAATTCTTGGGTCAAAGAACTGTAATGAGAAAGTTTTGTGCGGTTTTTTGTTTGTTTGGGTTGTTTGTTTGTTTTTTGTTTTGTTTTAATTTGGGCAAATGAAAGTAAAAAATATCAGAAAAGCCTGTCCCAGGCTACAGATACCTTACAACCTGACACACAGAATGGAAAAACTAAATTAATATATCTGGGAAGTCTAGGGCTTTCCAATCAAATTAATTGTATGTCATGTAAGTATAAAGAAACATAACATTCCCAGCAAGTTCTTATCTTTCCCAAAATATGGAAATTGTGTTGACTGTAATTGTAGATTACAAAAATGTTCACAGTAGAACAACAAAGTCTAAAAAAAAAACCACTGTTCATTAAAATCAAGATTCAGATTTAAACCAAGACTTACACAGTGTGTGTGTGACATGCACAATAACAACCATGACTAGAACCCTATGCTTTGCACTTCACAGCAACACATTTTGGAGCAATTTATATCAGCTGATCTACATGTCTCGAGGAATTAGAGACTGAAACTCTACTATCAGTGTTGCAACTATGCAACTGAAGCAGGAAACCTTGTGACAAGTCAAAAAAATAAAACCCAGTGTTGACAGGCATATTAATTCTAGGGACTTCGGTTCAACTGCAACTTTAAAAAACACGTTACAATGAAGTTAATGTTTTATATTTCACTCAAGACTGTTAACTAACCTGTTCCTCCTTTCTTTTTTTTTCTCCTGCACATTATGTAGTTCCTAAAAACTAAAACCACTTACATGGAATGCTGCTACGAAGAATGTCAAAGCCAGGAAGTACAGGTTAGTATCAACAAAAATTCCTTTTACTTCATCTGCATCCTTTTCTGAAAAACCTAAGAAAAAGAACAAGTAATTGCACAAGAAGTACCAGGCAGTTCATTGCTCTTATGCTTGAGTATGAAAGGAATCTTATGTCACCTGAACGAGTTTCTTAAGGAATCATAAATCCAAAATGCAATGGCAGCTTTATTGGTAAAACCCAAGTCTACCTATATTTTGGCAAGTTTTTTGGCTTGCCTTAAACAAAATTCATTGGACACAAGTGTGTAACTTGTGTAATTACAATATGTTTTGTAATGTACCTTTAACATGTTGTGTAAATACAGCCTAAGCTGAACACCTGACAGATAAATGGCAACACAAAGGAAATCATTTTGGCCTGAGTGAGAAGAAAAAAAAGGTTATTCAAATTGGCCTCAGAATTTTTGCTTTAAGTGTTAAGTTGTCCATCATAAAATATTATCTCAGAGATGACAGTGAATAACCAAACCCTCTTGCCATGTCTAAATTTTGGTGAAATAAAGAACAACACTGAGTAGTATGAAAGCAGCTTTATGCCTGTTTGGAGACTAGCAAAATGCTGCATTTACTGCACTGGGAAAAAAACCAAACAACAAACTAGGAAGAATAGGAAAAACATTACAATAATACAGCACAGAAGCTTCAAAGTCCAAATTGCTGTCTGAAGAACTTAAAAAAAGAGGATCAGAAAGAATCCTACACTCACAAATCAACACCACTTCAGTTACAATGTAGTTCCTGACATGAGTATAAAGAAGCTAACTACAGTCTTGTGAGAGAAAACTAAGCCAGCAAAGACAACCCTGAAAATAAGATGTGGATTTTTTAAGAGTAATGATTAGACTCACAAAGGTGTGCATGAGTGGAACAGACAAGAGCAGCAAAGGTATAGCTTGGCTATACAATCACCAGAACAGAACATATGCACTTCAGAGTGAAACTGTACCCCTGCCCACTACATTGAAGCAAAACACAAATTAAGGTTCATGCATGTAAAGCCTGTAGTTTATCTGAATTAGACTTTGCTGTGCCTGCCTGTATTTCCCTGTAAATATATGGCTACAGTGACCACCTGTGTATAACTTACATCAAAGCTTATGTATCACTGATCCAGCTTTTCTGTTCCGTGGACGATATGGGATACCCATGGTGAAAATTCCCCCCTTGATTATGTCCTTTTATGCTTTCAGAGTACTATCCACATAAAATTCCTTTTAAAAATGGTTAAGTCACCTCTGCATTCTTGTTTCCTACCACATTAACATATATTTTCATCTTTAACTTAGAGTGAAACAACAAAAGATTTGTAGCATAAGGAAAAAAAGTGTCATCTATGTACTTAAAAGAAACAAATTGAGGGGTTAGTTGCAGTTTTTTGACCTAAAGACTATAAAGATAAACATACCAAATTGCTGGAGGGAGTACACAGCATCCTGCATGTGGATCCAAAATCTGAGTTTTCCAAGAGATATTTTGTCATATGACACTGTAAGAGGTAGCTCTGTTGTTGAACGATTTATAACCTGTATTTCAAAAAGATATAGTTTCATTTTTAGTAGTAGAAAAATGGCTACAATTACTTTAATTCATTTTTTTTAAATAAAGAAAGCAATCATGTCATGCTATAATTAAATCACACAAGTCAGACCTTTACTAAATTGAGGCTGGTTTTGAGAGAAATTAAAAAGGTGGGGAGGCAAGATGATGCCACGAGCTCAGACTAGTGAAAACACCACAGCTAAAGGTAAACAAGGTACTTTGAGATCTGGGGTGTCACAGAAACTTTCTTCCTGCCCCAAGAGAAATAAATTTCAGCTAGTCCTATTGTATCATTCACATTTTAGTTTGATCAGAACTCTTGGGGACCCCTTAAGATAGGTTAAAAAAATAAGTGTTAAATTGCCTCAGCTCCTTCTGCTTGATAGCTGTCAGTCTCTCAAACAGGTTGGAAAAAACACAACAAACAAAAAAAACCCCCACGTCCTCTCAGATGTTAGAATTTCTGTAGCTACCTGAGTACAAGTTCAGGCAGTATGTTTTACATTTCCAGGGATAGCTCAGGACTACAGACTGGCAGGCACTCTTTTCAACAGTTCAAGACCTGTTGCTCCAGGCTCCTAATTACTCCCAATCGTAATTTCCAATCTCAGTCCTGCGCTACTCTACACTGTATCTGTTTCTCCAGTAAGTAGTTAGCTGACACTTAGGCAAGATGAATGGGATTTTTTTGATTCTTGTGACACAGACCACGGTTTTAGCCTCCCCACGTATCAGTCAGGTGTGAACTGGGGTTATGTTCACTCTCCCATTTACTTTCCTCCAGTGAGTATAAACAAATCTCAATCCCACCACACTCCCAAGACCCTAGAAAGTTTTCAGACCATGGCAGAACATGCAGGCATACTAGGGATAGAAAGGGAAGCTGAGAAAGTTTAATGAATACAGCAGGGAGAAAAGCTTGAGAAACTAGAACAATGCCAGGGATCTCTGACCTGAATGAACAAAGGGAAAACAAACAACAGGGTGAAACCAATGTGGATGGAGCTGACTGTAGGGAATGCTGCCAAGATTCTACAACTGTTTACCAAACACTATATAAACATCTGCCAGGCTTCTTTTCCTTTATAAAGAATTCTTGTAAACCATCTACTCTCATTCCAATTTCTCTATCTATCAGTGATAGCACTAACATTTCTGGGAGAAAAGGAAAAGAAATTTTATCTGTGGAGGAAGGACAGGAAACAAAAATTTTGCAAGTGCCTGGGTAGGCAGCATGCAGCAAGTGATCTCTAAACAGAGAAAGAACTACTAAGGAGTTAGGGGTAGCATGGGGACAAAACTGGATTGCAATACAAGACAGAAATTCTCCAACACCCAAAGCAAATTAAATGAAGATAGAAGGATTGGAAAAATTAACTGTTTCTCAACAAACAATTAGAAGTCCACACGTGCTACCTCACAACCTCGATGTGTGATGGTTTGCTAAGCCTTTGAAAGCTTGAAGTTACCAAACCTCTGCAATACAACCTACTACTGTAGTACAGCTTCAGTGCATCACACATTACTTCTAGCACTCTACTTAATCAATACTACAAAACAGTGTGTAAGCATTGCAAATAAGTTCAGTGGTATGAATTTTAAAGGCTTCTCTTTACTAAATTACATACAATCTCCAAAACCCCAGCACTGGCAAGCACATTTAAGAACATAAGGAACACACAGCCTGTAGTACTTACCATAAAAGACCCACATCTTGATCAAACTAATAGCCAGTTCACAACCTATACAGCCTAGCACAAGCAGTGAAAATGCATCTTCAGCTACATGACTTTAGGTCTGGCATAGCAAACACACTGTATCTCTTCCCCTATTTACAGTCAAATATTAACCTGGCTCCATAAAAGCCGTACTATCTTTTCCCCTTATTCTTTCCTGCTCTTCACTTAGCCCTCATTATCTCACAGTATGTTTACTACAAGACCACTCTTTCTGCAGTTCTTGGAGCAGTTTGGCCAGTCACTACAGAGGTGTCACACAAGCCAGTGCTGAAGAACTTTGCTAGTTTTAATGGAGTAGTCTTTGTGGCACTTCTCAGGATCTTTTATGAGTTTAAGGCAGTGAGTTACAATAGCATTAACCATGACTTGCATGACAACTGCAGGTATGTCATTAGTAACATGAGAATGCTGAATTTATTTGTAAACAGGGTACATGACTTGATCAGTTAGAAGTTCATATGAATGTATTGAACTGAATGAGCTGTGATAAAAAACAAAATAAAGGACAGTGACTGCTAATAAAGACATTGCAAAAGTACATCTAAAGAAATATTGGACAAAACTGTCCGCTATCAAGACTTGTAACAAATGCTCACAAGTTTATTTTGCTGAACCACCTTGAGTGAAAGGGATACAAGTTCTTAAAAATTACCCCCAAGCAGCAAAATTCTTCAAGCTAATGAACTGGAGAGACAATTTAGAAGGTCTATGGAAAGTTTACATCTACAAAGGCTTCTGTCTAGCAGATGAAGAATCCAGATATACTCATTTAACAGTATTGAGACATTCCCCAAGACTGTTGGTCTCAGTAACTCCTAATTACCAAATTTCATCCAGTACAACTGAAAAGAACTGCAGGGCTTGATTAAGAGCTGCTAAGATAAATGTGTTTTAGATAGAGGGGCTGTATGTAACTTGTAGTAAAGGACCTGCATAATTTCGTACAAGAAAAGACTCGAGCAAAAACTGAATACAGAAAGTTCTATTTAAATTTATAAAAAATTCTAATCTATTCTTTTTTTACTGCTGGAATGACTGAACACTAAAACAAGTTGCCCAGGGAGGCTATGTCATCTCCATCCTTCAATGAATATAACCCAACGGGAGAAGGACCTGAACCACTCACTCGAGATCCTACTCTGAGCTGGGGCATTGGACCAACAACCTTCAGAAATCTCATCCAACTTCATCCTTCTGTAATTCCATTATTTTAGTTTCAAAGTCCTGATTTATCTGAGTGCACAAATCATTGGACTTGGACACCAAGTCTTCAGGTGCTCAAGTTACTCTAATGTGATAGCACTACCAGGAAATTGAACTACAAGTGAATTTTGTGCAGACAGCAGAGTATCTACTGACTTATCTCCTTGCAACTGAGCTGTGGATATGAGAATATCCTTATTTCCCTGGAAGATATCAGAAGCCACTCTGGAATGCTAACACAACTTCTTCACCTTAGGGAGTCAAACTACTCATAAGATTTCTCCCACCACAGCTGGTGCTACAGCAGTGTCCTCCATTCTGCCAAAAGGCAGAAGCAATGGAATCCAACTATCTTTTGGTGGAACAGAAGACAGTGCTTGCCATATACTTCTGCCAGAGGGGAGTCTCAAAACCCAGAACCAACTCCTGCAGTACCACAGTTGATCATATTAAACAGTCACTGAGTCCTTTTGTGCATTTGCACTTTCTCATTATAGCAAACAACCTATGAGAAAACCTCAATAAAAACAACATTGAAGATTACAGTTAAAACTGTTAAATGTAATTAAAGGTATTCTATTACTCACCATCAAATCTTTCACTCTGTTGCTTAGCTGATCAATAAATAATATTGGAAGGTAATGCACTGTCTTCCCCAACTGAACCCTAGGATGTTTAAACATGGATTTTATGACTGTAGTGATCTAGAAAGAAAACTACTTTTATTCAAATTAGCACTCATTCATCACTTTCAGATCTACCCATGTAGGTATTTCCCACCATCTTTTCAGGCACATTTTGTTTTAAGGCACAGCAAGAAATTAGCTGCTAGCCTAGTCTTTCAATGAAAGATATCTGTGTCAAAAGGTTTGTTCATTTTTACCCTTCTGTAAAAAGACAGAATAAGCAAATAAAAAGACAAATGAAACTGGTTGTGATGATGCTGAAGCTTTTGCATGACCAAGGGTAGAGGAAATTTAAAAGTCTGTTGCAGAGAAACATCCTTTGTCTCAAGTATCCTGCTCTAGTGCAACAGCAAAACTCTCCACCATTTCCAGCACTCCTCTGCACTCAGCAGGTCATCTATCAGGTCAGCAATCACACATGCTCTAGCTCACACGGGACTATGGACATAAGGGCTTTGTGTGCACGTGGGAAGGCCAGATACTACTGCAGAGTGCACAAGGAGCAGAAATCTTCTCTGCCACCTCCTCCACAGAAGGTCTCATCTGGATTGCTCTACCACCTCACCAACCTGCATGAATACAATAGAAACTGCCCGGCCTTCAAGCCGTTTACCAAGTTGACTGAAGTTATTTAGCAAATTATAACCTATATGCAATTGCTTTGTCAGTGTCTTAGGAAAGTATTTAGCCTAGTGCTCTAAGAGATACAAATTCTTAAAGTCTTTGCTAGAAAAGCAGTTATCTACACTGTAATGTGCTCAGTAAAAGTATACAGAACTAGCCTAAAAGAGCTTTTTAAAGCCTGAAAGTTGAACTTTAGTTGTTGACAAAAAAAAGATGTCTCTATGCATGCTAAGAAAGACTGCATATTAAATATACAAAGTGCAACAGTAACACAGAAAAGTACTAAACTGAGGCTCAGAAATACTGCTGGGTTATTTAACTGAAGTGCTTTAGATTTCCAGGTAGTAACTACAATTAAAGCTATGGCTAGCGGCATTGCAGCAGGTCATTTCATATCCAAACTATTTTCTGTATGATATAATGACACGACAGCACTGATATAAATCTAAACACGACTAGAAAAAAACATCATCGCTCATTGCTCCCAGTTGAACAACCCCTTCTTGTTATGTGCCTACCTTATGAGTTACTAAGTTTATCCCTTCTGGCTGGGAAGCTATCCCAGAATCACAGTTTCTTAATCAGTCTGCTGTTCAAGCAACTACTTCTAGGCTTAACAGGATACTTGCAGAGAAAGGCATCAACATACAACAGCACAAGCCAATACAGCACTACTTATATGGTTGACACTGGAAGCAATCCAAGCAAGCTGCTGCCTACATCTAATGGCCTAAAAACCTATGCCTGCTTTTCAGTACTTTCTTGAGAAAAACAACATAATGTAGGAATACACACTGTGGAAGTAAAATAAAGCCAATCATAAAGGGAGAAAAAAAGGTATCACAGGAAATCATCTGTGCCTGTTCAGCATTTGCAGTTTGGACAGATAACTTGCAGATGAAGGGTAACTGGAAAGGGTCAAGGGGCAGTAACTGCCTTGAAGACTAGAAGGAGAATTGGAGAACAAAGGGAGAAACTGGAGAAGTCTGCTGTAGCATTTTACTTGTGTCTGCTTGTCTTACTATGATAATTCTTTACAAAAAAAGTATTCTAAACTCTGACCTAGGAGCAGGAGCAAGGTATCTCCAATAAGGTTTTCCAGTACATAATAACTTACTAACTTGTCTCTATGGAAATGCAAGCATTCAGAGCACCTATCCCTGTCTCCCAGGTGCCCATTTAAACACAGAATATTGATGGTTGCCAGGGAAGATTAATGAAGAAATGCTTGTAACAACAAATCCATCAAAATTAAGTCATCAACCTACATTTTCATATAACGGTGAACATCAGCAGGAAGGGATGATCCGTCAAACACAAAATCTTCCACCATGACATTTAAGGTTAATCTTGACCTCCAGTGAGAGATAGGTTCATCCAGAGCATTGGTCTGTTTTTCTGCTTCAATTTGCTTTAAAAAAAGAATAAAAATACATGCTACTAAGCGACATAAAATTTTAAATAGGATAATACTCTAACTCACAGAATCTATGGAGTCATTAACAGTATCAAGAAAAGAAGCCTAGGAAGAAAATTCACCTTTATTTTGATCAGATCAAGTATTTTGCTCAAATGCAACAGTAGACTGTAAAGGTCCACCATAATCTGACACTGAAAACCTGCAGTGTCCAATTCCAGCCTTGTTCATCAAGAATGAATATTCACCTAATTAATCTTTGAACTTTAGGAATGTATATACTCGTAAGAAAAACTCACTTTGAAAAGAGGACTGTACAATAATGAGATGATACTTCAGAACAGTCAAATGGATGTGGAGGATCAACCAAACAACGTATCTGCTTTCATATGCTATTCTGCTATTTTACAACAGCAAAGCACGTAATTTCACGTGAATTCAATTCACTGTAGAAAGCAGCACCATGCTGTTACAGAGCAATACAATATTTCTACCAAAAGCAATGACTTCTTTAAGAAGTAATTAATGTTAACTAGGGCAGCCAGTTTAATAGCAGCCAGTGTTAGAGAGAGAGAGCAAGCTCTGCCTCTGCTCTGCTGTGTGGTCTACTGTCAGCACACATGGTAATCAGGAAGAGGAGTTTTGATATTTTTTTTTTCTGTAATATCAATATTAGCTTAAAGATGCAAGCACAGCAGACACTAACATTAGAAGTGTCTATAAAAGAAATTACTTTTTTGCAGTTCTTCTATAGATTGAAAAAGTACTTACCTGTGTGTCAGATTCTCCAGTGAGCAAATTAATCTCTTCTGGTTTGGGGACCATGTACGTGGTCAGAGGGCTTACTATATGCACCTGCTTGCCATCATGCCATGGCAAAATGCCAGCATGATGAAGAAATATATATGCATATAACGTGCCATTATTTCGGGTTTTCTTTGGTACGGAGACATTCACTGTCCTAAAATACAATAAAAATACATTATGAGACATACATGCTGAAATATTTAGCTATTCCTAAACATTTGGGTTGCCTTACTTCTGGCTAGCATGTCCAGACTCATGGCTGAATGGGATAATTTTTTATACTCCATATCACAACATATGCACTTCCAAAGTTTTACTATTATTTTAAGATAGTTTAATCTTTGTTCAATCAATGCTTTATTGCCCGAGATAACACAGGACTGCATCATCAATTCTTTTGTTGCTTTCCTCTACTGACAGGTCATAGGGCCAAAATTATGACAACATGTGCAAAAAACAGCTTTCCATGTGCTGAATATGTATCACAGATTGTATATATGATACCAAGTTTAAAAAGAAAATCAAGAAGGTTTTTTGTGCACTTTGTATTAATAAAATATCTTCTCAGCTATGCCATGCCAAGCACAAAACCCTAAACTGGAGCCCCAAACCATGAAGTCACTCCCCATATTTTGGCCAAGAAATCATTCTACTTGCAACCTTGCATAATGCCTCCTCTATTCCTGTAGTCTTGCTCAGCTTATTCTGCTCTGAATACTTTCAATGGCTTAGTAGACTGTCAGTAAAACAATTCTTATAAAGTCTGTCTGAAATGAACTTTACTATGACCAACTTGTCCTTTAATCATAGAAAATTAAACTGCAGACCAACATGTTTTTACATCACAGAAAATGCAGAAAGTGAAAGAAGCTGAGAGACTGCAATAAGAAAGTCATGAATAAGGCAAACTATTTAAAAAAAAACAAACAAAAAAAAGTGAGACAGCGAATATGAAGAAAAAACCAAGTAGTTCCAGTAATTTGAATCATACAGAGGCATATGTAGAGTGCAGTGTTATACTGAAAAAATTCTCTATGGGCACAACCTTGGCACCAACATGCCTTCAGAATATCCCCAAGCCCTACATTACCAGAAAACAAGGTTTTCTTTTATGATTATTAACACGGAAACAATTATGGAAAAGCATTTTGCTAAAACACAGGAAAGAACACAGTTTGACTTCCAAGTTCTATTCCAGGTATGAAGCCACAAATTAAGAACAAAACGTAACATGTGTAACCAGTGTACTAGCTACCTTTGTAGAGGGAAGTGTCAAGCATTTCCAGGCACTCTGATTTGAGATTCTCCCAATGGAAAGTCAATTTTAGTATTATCAGCAAGGCACACTTTTCTGAAACGTTTGTCTGCATAGCTGAAAACAGATAAAATGGCTGTCCTGGGTGGTCAATGTAAAGAAAAGAGGCTGCAGGCAGAAGCACTGCTTGATGCCAAGCTGCAAAAGAGGCTGCAAGTGGAGGCATTGCTTCCTGCTGAGCACGATCATACACAAAAGCTTCAGGTGAAGCTTTGGAATATGCACGAGAGAGATCTTATGGGAAGATGTGCAGGATGTAGAACCCGTAACATGCTCTGAAACCTGGTCCTGTAACTCAAACTTACTTTGTTCAGTGGAGGAGCTGAGAGACAGTAAATGAGTCTGTTGTTCTGATAAAAAGCAAGCTGTGTGGTTTGCACTGACATCTGATGACAAGGAAGTAGCATGCTGATCCTTAATTAAAGCTGAAACCTCAAATGATTGCCAGGGTCAGCAAACTGCTATTAAAAGGGTGCCACATCTGGCTACTGAGATATCAAGGTCTGGCCATCAACCAGGCGAGACTGAAATCCAGTCAATATTAAGATGTGATAGCCCTTTTCCCCCTAGGATCTGTCACCTCTGTGAATGTCAGCATTTAAAACTGAAGTTACTGACTCAGTAGCATTATACCAGCCTTCTCTTTAATAATGGGCTGAATTTTCACTTATCTTTTTACAGAACACTGCCAACAGATAAAATGGAACTGTGTGGAACCGATGAAACTTTTAATTGCCCTATAATTATCAGTTTATTAATTCTTGCGATTTATGTGTTTGTGAAGCCTACATTGCATCCTGCACACTTCTGCCCATTTAAGTACTAGTTAGGATACACACTTCAGAATTAAACAAAAAACTCTGACATCTCAGATTCTACTAGTTCAGATACTTACCTTTCAAATTTGGACTCAATATCAAAATCCTCCACATTCAAAACGAGATCTATATTACTCTCAGCACCGATGCTTGACCGTGTGGTAGTATACACACTTAACTGAAATCAAAACACAGCATGGAAAAATTAGAGTATGGAAATATTAAATTCATGCATTGATATGCCTAAAGTACAGGTCTTTATTTCAGCTTCACTCACTCCCCAGTTGCAGGAAGGTTAGAGAAATAAAATAATTACTCTAAATGTCCTAATGCAGCTTTCAGCTCCTTTTGGGGACAGAAATACACGGTAACACAGTCACTAAACACCTTTGAAATCAAAGGAAGTGGAGCCATTTCACAAAATCACGGAAGTCTCAGGGTTGGCTGGGACCTCTGGAGATCATCCAGTCCAACCCGCCTGCCAAGGCAGGGCATCCTACAGCGGGTGACACAGGAGCTGGTCCAGGTGAGTTTGGAGTG
>VXBX01000254.1:240523-261078 GCA_013400415.1 Scytalopus superciliaris | reverse complement strand
CCCCCAGGGCAGCGGGAGCGGCCGGCGGGGGGCGCTGTGGGGGCAGCGGGGCCGCTCCGGGGCCCTGCAGGGCCAACCCAGGCGGCGGCGTCGCTGCCGTGGGGATCCTCCGCTCCTAGAGACCACCCAGAGCAGCGCAGCGAAGGGCCCTGAGGCGAGGCCGTGTGAGGAGCGGCTGAGGGCACTGGGCCTGCCCAGCCTGGAGAAGGGCAGACCGAGGGGAGACCCCACTGCAGTTACCGCTTCCTTGTGGTGGGAACAGGAGGGGCAGGCACTGATCCCTTTGCTGGGGTGACCAGTGCCAAGGGAATGGCCCGAAGCTGTGTCAGGGGAGGTTTAGGCTGGATGTTAGAGACAGGTTCTCCCCCCAGGGTGTTGGGGCACTGAACAGGCCCCCGGGAAGGGGCCACAGCACCGAGCCGGGCAGAGCCCAAGGAGCATTGGACAAGGATGGGACTCCTGGGCCGGGAATGGGCCTGGATGATCCCGGCGGGTCCCTCCCGGCCCAGCTGTGGCTCCCTGGGCAGGAGGGGCCGCGCAGGGCGGTGGCAGAGCCCGGGACAAGGGAGGGACCGGGGACCCTGGGCCAGCAGCTGAGGGAGCTGCCTCTGGGCCCAGGCAGCAGGGAAAAACAGGGCTAAATCCAGGTGGAATCAGGTAGGGGGATCTTCACCCCTGGAAGAAAGAAATCTTGCATGCATTTTGTGCATTTACACATCTGTAATATTTAAATTATGTCAATCACTTCTGTTTTGTAATGAATAAGCATTTGTGAAAGCGTGCCACTCTGATTGCATCCTCTTGGAGTTAGCTGAATAATTTTCTAGCTTAATCTACTTTCATAAGATAGAACATGTAAGTTGTTTGCATTTTAGAGCAAAAGAAAAACGATATATTTAAGCAAAAGAATTTGAGATTTTAAAGCTTTTCTCTGTAAGAAAGCGAGCCACATTTGCTGCATGACTAGTAGGACTTACTGAAAGAAGAAATAACTAGATTAAATTGTGTTTTAGACAAATACAATATTCAGTCTTTTTTCTTTACTTGGAATGAAATTACATGCATTTGCTCTCATCTACAGATGTCTGTTCTGTCACACAAGAGGCTGAAAATACTCTTTCAAGGGAGAATGCTCAAAATCTGCGTATACGCCTATCCTGGTTTCAACTGAGATGAAGTTACTTTTCATCCTAGCAGCTGGTGCAGTGCTGTGTTTTTCAGTTTAGTATGAGAACAATGTTAGTAACAGGCTGATGTTTTGATTGTTGCTCAGCAGTGCTTACCCCAAATGAAGGACTTTCACTGTCCTGTGCTCTGGCAGTGAGGAGGTGCACAAGAAGAGGGGAGGGAGCATAGCTGGGACAGCTGACCTGAACTATGCAAAGGGCTATTCCATAGCACAGGACATCATGCCCAGTATATCAACTGGGGGGAGTTGGCTGGGAGGGGCCAATTGCTGCTCGGGAATAGGTAGAGGTCACCAGGTGGAGAGCAGTATTATTTTGCATCACTTGTCATTCTTGGGTTTTATTTCTCTCTCTTTTTGTTGTCTCCTCTTTCATTACAATTATTATGATAATATTATTGTTATATTTTATTTTAGTTAAATTACAAAACTGTTTTTATCCCAGCCATGGGGTTTTATCTTTTTCCCATTGTCTCCCCCATCCCAGCAGGGGAGGAGCAGGGGAGGTGTCAGTGGCTGTGTAATACTTAGTTGCTGGCTGGGGTTAAGCTACAACAATCGTTTTGGCATCTGATATGGAGCCCAATGGGTTGATATAACAATAAATCAAACTAGAACGCATTAGAACAAATATAAATTATTAGTTTAATAGTTGCTGGTCTCACTGTTGATTTATCTGCTCTCAAAGCTGGTGTGCTTATTCTTAAAAGTTGCATTATGTGGTATACTTTACTTGCAGTATGTGTTTCCTGTTGTGGTGTTTATCACCCATAGGAACTGGGCCAAGGTTATAATTTTGTTGTACTTTGTAACTCTGACTTATGATATGATGGAATGGCTGGCCTTGAAACTAATCTGGTGTTTATACTCAGCACTGCTGTCAGCTCTGAACTTTGTGGGACATCTATTGGAAACTATTAATTATTATACCTTTTACTGTTTCTCTTTGGAGACCCAATCTATAGAGAAGACACATCTTGAGAGTTTTGTATATCCTTGAGCTGTTCAAACCAACATGTTCCTATTGCTGTGTCTCCTGCATGGGTTCCAGGTCTGGTCTAAGGTTAAACAGCTATTTAAGAATTCTACCCAGAGACTTGCCCTGGGGCTGGATAGTTCTGAGTGTCAGGGTGTGTGGGATGGCATGGGCAAGTATCTAGGACAGTGGGCATCTCCAGCATATTAGAACTTCACCCTTGAAGAAGTGCAGAATCTGGAAAAGCTAGTAAAACATCTGGAAAAAGGATGCTGTCACCCTGGCTATTCCAGAGAGACACAAATAATTGCAACATGCTGGGGCCTGGCGCAGGCCTAGTGGGTCCTTTTTCACATTACTCATTACCCTCAAGGGGAATAGAAGGTCTCTGAATCTGATGACAAGACAGCAGGTGCTGCAGGTACTCCAACCTCAGCAACAGGCACTGGGGCTGCTCCAACCCTGGTGACAGACACAGCACCTGAACCAAGGAACCAACCTTGTGCCAGGATCAGTTGCCCATATATACAAGAAGAAAAGGACACAAAGGCTTGTTTAGTAAAGGATGACAAACCAAGGTCACCAGAACAACAGGAGGAAGAGGCAGAACAAAAGCTGGACCTTCCAACATATGGGTACACATTTTGCAAATGCCACCTAGTTAATCAACACTATGGGATCTGCCAGCTGGGATGGTCCTGCCCAATCAAAACTTATATGTACTGTAGAAGGGGATAAAGTTCCTCTAGAGCATGTAAGAAACATGCTGGGGCAAACAATTTGGGTTACTCCTGAGTCAGGCAAAGGCAAATCCATCCATGGGATTGCTTTTCCTCAAGGACCTGGGTGCACTTGGTGGGTAATGCAGAAGGATTGGGAAGTCCAGCGTGTACCTCAAGGGGATTTGATTTTGGATGAGACTAGCCAATCAATTGAATTCTATGTTAAGTGCTATATTACACGGTATGGTAACTTCTATAGTAACTATATGGTTGTCAGTACATTGTCTCTGCCACTCCAGATTTGGGGATCTGACCCAATTCCCTTTGGATCACTGTCAAGGACACTACAGCAAGAGTTACATAGATCAGTGAAGAATGAACTCTGATGAAACTGGAGAAGTGCAGTAGTGAAGAAATCAGAATTGGCTTCAGCATGCAACAGTCCAACACCACACACCATCTCTCTCGACCTGAAGGACTGTTTCAAATGGAGCCCAAATGGGCTTCAAATGGAGCCCAAAAGTCATGGACTAAATGAACTCAACAGATTTTACAGGGATAACCCACAGACTAAGGGAATGACATCTATGTGTTTATACCAAAAAACAGGAAGGTGATGGTTTACTAGAAAATATGGGACCTGGGCATGACATCAGTGGTATAGGAGTGGAAATTGTCCTGGTTTTGGCTGGGATAGAGTTACTTTTCATCCTAGCAGCTGGTGCAGTGCTGTGTTTTTCAGTTTAGTATGAGAACAATGTTAGTAGCAGGCTGATGTTTTGGTTGTTGCTCAGCAGTGCTTACCCTGAGTAAAGGACTTTCAGTGTCCCACGCTCTGGCAGAGAGGAGGTGCACAAGAAGAGGGGAGGGAGCATAGCTGGGACATCTGACCTGAACTATGCAAAGGGCTATTCCATAGCACAGGACATCATGCCCAGTATATAAACTGGGGGGAGTTGGCTGGGAGGGGCTGATCACTGCTCAGTGAGAGGCTAAGCATCAGTCAGAGAGTGGTGAGCAGTATTATTTTGCATCACTTGTCATTCTTGGATTTTCTCTCTCTCTTTTTGTTGTCACCCTTTTCATTACAATTATTTTATCATATTTTATTTCAGCTATTCAACTGTTCTTATCTCAACCCACAGGTTTTTCCTTTTTTTTCCCCGCAGTTCTCCTCCTCTTCATACCAGGGGTGAGCAAATGGTTGCGTGGTACTTAGCTGCCAACTGCTGAGCTTAAACCACAACAACTCCACCACTTGAAATTAGAGAATAACATTAAGAAAAACACTAACAAGTCTTCCCTTGAAATCTTCACATAATGATGAATGTATGCAATTTCTCTGGTAAGCTTCCCTAGTGTTTCACTTGTATTCTTAATGGTTCAGCTTATATTCACTGGACCTCAGAGTATGCCTTTTTTCCACCCTCCGTTATCAGTTTCTCAGGTATGTAGGTATCTGAAGTGTTCGATCCCTTCTTGGCTATTTCCTGGATAAATAAAAGTAACCAAAGCTACTTCAGTCTAATTTGGACAGACTTACTCTCTAGACATCTGGAGCAACTTTTCGGAATATTTTTTGATCTTTCAATATATTCTTCTTTAAGCACACAAAACAGAACTGGAGTCAAGATCGCTGTCATACAGAGATACTGGTTTTTTTCTTTTTTTCTCCCCCCACACAAACCTCCCCCTTAAGCTCCCGTGTCTCATGCTCCCAGTTATCAGATAAAGAAACACTGTTTTCCTACACACACTGATAGAAAACATATATCAACAAAGCAAACTTAAACATATGCAGATTCAGTCTTATTCACAGTTATGGTTTATATCCTTTCCCTTATTGTAAACCTAATTGTTTATAAAAAAAATCTAAAACAAAATTCAGAGGAAACCAAACATTTTTTGTTTCATTTTTAATTTGGCTTCACGCTGAAAATTCAATTTACAAGCCATTCATGAGGAAAATGTCCAGTTGGGAAGAATGAGCCATGATTGTGTAACTGCACATCAACACTTGTAGTGTATCATTTAGTTCCCTTTTAGTAAATCATTGTATGCCTTCTATAGCACAGTTTAAGCATCTACATCATACGGCTCACTTATCACACACTGTAGTCCATTTCCACCTATCAGACAACTAACAGACATCAGAGGGATGTTCAAATTGAGGTATTTCCTTTAAAAATTTACTGATCACTGGTATTCAGAGGTAATGTTAAATCATATAGTTTTAAACATTGAAAAATGTACAAAAAACAAGTTCATTTTTAAAAAATATTATCCTTAGTCTTCCATGCATGTTAATAAAAAATATAAAAATCAAATTTGTAGCACTGAAGCTATACTTTTTGTTCTGCAAAAGTATTTCCACAATTGGAACCACAAGGTACAGTCATCTTTAGTACACTCCTCATTTTTGCTCTTCAGTTATGAAGCATAGTCAGTTCAGTGCAAAGGTAATAGTCTATGTACACATATCACAGGAGCCATATGAGGGAAATTTACAGCAGAAAATATGCACTCAGATCATTATTATCCAGTAGCATTATATATTGTTACAGATTTACCCTGCACATCCAAGGGCTCTTATAATAAAAAGCTTGCATCTTTAAATACACCAGGTCGGCTTGAGCAGCCTTGAAGTCAACAACAGACGTTGTACCACTGATGGAACAAAAATGTGATACCTTGCAAGTGAGTTCTTACAAAACAGCTTCCTGCTCTGTCAGGACAGGTTTCCAACTAAAAGCATCCTCTTCATGGCAGTGCCTAACTTGGATTCAGTAGTGGTAGAGAAAATTCCAACATTTGATCATGTAAAAGGTTACCTTTTTTGCTTTTGCATTTAAAGTTTCAAGTGTATTAAAAAACATAGCAATTGTTTTTTTCCCCCCAAATATAGAAATGATATCCTCAATGCAAGTTCAACAATTCAAGAGATCAAAAACCTTTTTTAAATTATTTCTCAGCTGGTTGATTACTCAGTTATATTCTTCCAAAAAGACAAACTAGTACCTGTGATCAAATTAGAAATGTCTCACACACCTAGACAGATGCTGGGAATTACAAAAAGGTTCAGAAAGTGGTCCCATTGAACAGATGTCAAATACTTTCAGCACAAAGCTGCAACATTGACGTTGTATAGTACATAATACAAGGTTAGCTGATGGTTAGTCTTGGTCCTCATCCAGGAAACAAAAGTCTACTACTTCTAAAGAAATATACTTGTGACTTCTAACACTGCTGATTTACATGGAGCTCTTAATACCCTTAGAGCAATTGAGAAAGCAGTATGAACAAACCACCAAACACAAACAACTACAGAGACAAGCAGCTGCAACAGTTTCATTTTTTGTCTAAGTATATACAATTGCTAAGGAGATATGTTTAACTTAAAGGAATTCTAATTCACATATTTAAAAATACAATTTAATTTTTACATGTTTACTTCAAAACTGCTTTTGTAGTCTGGAAAGTACAGCACTGGCTAACCTAAATGTCGATTCTGAAATGTAAGAAATATTTTACTTGAACTTCATTATAAAAGAAAACATAGGACAAAAAATATATACTTAGGGCATAAAAGATCTTTAAAAGTTTATTTCTTCAGCATTTAAGATACAAAATTGTCTTCATGCTGAATAGTGAATAAAAGATATGTATTTGGGTTTCTCCCATATACATTCATAGACTTAGAAACAACCTATCATCAGATGAATTTTATTTCCAGTACCATGGTAGGATGAAAAGTGTCTGAGTGTCAGCTTTCTTCAGTATCCACGAGGAGACTTTGTTTATGACCACATTTAGAGATGCTGCATTTGGAACTTGGAAGTAAACAGGCTCATACTGAAAGTGATAGAGCGAGTCAGAAGTCAATACCATTTAAGGTTTCATTGTACCATATTTGTAAATTTAATTTCTTGTTGTTGACAGAAACAAATTGAATCTCGTAAGCTCTTTCAGACCTGCTGTCACCTGGACACATCTGCAATGGTTGAAGTGTGGGAAAAGAAAAAGCAATCCTTTACCTAACACCAGGCATAAGCTAAAACAGTACATGGGCCCTTAGTTTTGGGTGGCATTAGCAGAACAGGATTTTAATATTCACCTGCTGCTCATGGCTCAGGGAGAAAAGTGTGTGAATGCCTTAAGAGGCAGCAAGGTCTCCCTCAGGCTGCAAATATACCTAATAAAGAACAGACAAGACAAGCAAGAACTAGGGGTACAGTGAACTGAATTCACCAGCCCAAGAAGCAGAAAAAGATCCTTCTTTACTGTGGGAAAAGGTCAGCTGCAAAGTAAAAGCATTGCTACCATGCTAGCCTTGATGGGCTTTTCTACTTGCTGGTTTGGGATCAGAAGTTCAGCCCGATTTTTCTCCAGCTGACTTTGGCTCAGAACTGGCACTCTTAAATAACACCCCATTGATAGTATAAAAATAGAGTATTACAAAAGTCATTATGACTTTTCTCTTGCTTCTAACATTTTTGGTCAAAGTAAAAAACCTGAAATTTAACATTATACTGACAGATTATCATACAGCACCTTATTTGAGATCCCCAAGCTAATCTCAAATGAACTCTAATGTTCAGATGGCTCTGTGCAATTTAGCTGAGAATCAAGCAGCATGACAACTACGTTCAAGAAAAGAAATACCCCAAACAGATTAGTTAATTAATAGGGGTAACACTCAGGTGCAATCTGTGCTAAAGTGATTGTACTGTTTCTGTTCCCAGAGACTGATCATTTGAAAGCTGCAAATATGTCTGTATCAGTTATGGACGGCCTCCCAAAGTTGACCTGCACAGGAGTACTCTGCTCTGCCACTGTGGTGAGGAAAATGGAGTAAGCAGCCACTGCCATCACACCACTAGCAAAATTATTTTGCCACGAACTTGCAAGACAATCTAGGCAGTGCCAATTGCTGCAGAAATGTCTCAGTGTATCTCAGAAACATAAACCCTCTATTTCATAAGCCTCTTACATCCTCTGCTCTCCTGGTATCACCACTTCAGTTTAATCCCGTTACACATGATAAAGGACATCATACCATCTGGGGAAAAAGAAGCTGCTTTCTACAAAACAAATGACTCCTACACTTGTAGAAGTCAAAGTAATTATTATCTTGAAATAAACCTGAAATGTTTGTTAGAGAAGAAAACTGTTGTAACTTGAGCACTGGGAGATGCAGGAAATACTCACAGACCCAAGTCCAAGCATATCTAACAGATGACCTGTTTGCTGCTGTGTTCTCTCAGTAGTTTTACGTCAGTATTATATAATTTATGCATGGTTTATTATATAATTTATGCATGGTTTGATCACAAGGTGTTAGTGACTAACATGTATACCCAGTTCACTGCTGTAGCTAGAGCACAGAATGATCATCTTTGTGCCTCTGAGATGGTGGTGGAGGATTTTACCTTTAAGGAGATCTTACCAAGTTTGAATACTGTCATGGTTGAATACTTTTTTCCAGAATTCAAAGAAAAAAAGTCAGGGTGAGAAGATGAAATCTCATTGGTTGCACTGCCGGTGACAGCAGCATTACTTGGATACATGATGCTGCAGGATCCTCAGGAAACCATCTTCTGACTGAAGACCACCTGGCTTAATTTCTACCTAGTCAGGATAGCAAAATTACCTAAGTGACAATCTCAGCCTTCCTGCTCATATGTGAAACAGACATTGCAGTTTTGCTGGACTGATTAATTAATAACTAATTATCAATGGCATGATGATAAATTCTTACTTTCAATTTTGCACACTGCCCCCTTTTTTTTTTTCCTTTTTTTTGGTAACGGTCTATTCAGAATAATTTGGTGATTGCACTTTCCAAATTAGGTGAAGTTTGGATACCTAAAAAGTAGCGAAGTATCTGAAATGCTTTGTTAACAAGGAACTTCTGTGCCTCAAAATAGGGAGCTGAACTTTAGTTTTGCTGATGTAGAACTCTTGGCCAGCATGTTTGACATTTCCTATTTCCAGAGCCTTCATGAAAGGGCTGCTAGAAAAAAACCCAGAGGCCTCACATTAAGCAAAATGCAACATTTCACAAGGGCTTATGACCCATAGTCTGACCTAAAGAAGAATGAAACTGACTTGGTCAGAGATTTAATCAGAATTCTTGTTTACTCTCCATTTTTGTTTAGTCCCATAACATATGCAAAGCTGTGCTTACAGTGTTTTGCTTTGGGATTTTTTTTTCTGAAATCGTAGGATCTACAAGCATGTGCTGCTAGTTTTGCAACTAGTATTCTTTAAGTCAGGCTGTGTTAGGGGTTTTTTGTGTCTTGGTTTTGTTTTTAAATGGAATTCCATTCTTGAAGGAACAGAGAGCAGAAAGTGACTACAATAGCTAACATGAAAATTTGTACTTACCATATGGTAACATAAAAGTAGGAAAAATTAATGGCAATACCAGAGATAGCCTTATCAGGGAACTCATAAATTAATAAAACCACATCTGCTTTAGAAAATTTATCAGATGTTGAAGTGCAACAATGACTTTTCTAGAAAAATGTTGACTACATTTTATGAATACAAAAATATTCCAACCAGCCAAATGCTTAAACTAGCTAACAAAGCTATTCAGTTCACATGAAAATAGTAATAAACAGCTCTCTGCAAAACTCAACTGTTTACTTCTGGCAGCTTTGTCACTAAAGAGGTTGCATCACCTCCCTGTTGTGCACGTGTCTCCTTTTCAAACTTTGTGGCCTAAGGATTTACACCTTCAGAGTGGGATTATCAAATACACACAAGCCTGGTTACTATTTATCATGCTACGATTATTCTAGCAACAACAAATGCATTGAAACTTATAGTGTAATTGATTTGCATAAAATTAAGTGTACATCCTAGTTTTTCCATAAGGCTTACAAATTACCTACAAAGCCTTTGAAGTGCATCTGCTTACAGCAGTGCACTCTGAAAAATCTGCAATAAAAACCCAAACCAAACTCCAAAACCTTCAAGTATCTTGGATTTCAGGGTTTTCTCTGTAACTTAAAATACATTAAAAATACAGAGTATACTTGCTGAGCCATACAAGAATAGCAAATCTTTGCCTGCGTATCTCATACAATATGTAAAAATTCAGGCTGATGCAAGAGCTCTTCTGGCAAGGGATGGCAGTATTACATAACAGTAGAAAAATGCTCATCAGAAACATCAAAGGCCTTCACACCCCTGCATTTTCTGTGTAACAATCATTTAATAAGTTAAATAGCTGCAAAGAACTGAAATAATTGCTTCATATCTCTCTCTGTAAATTTAGGGGCTGTTGATACCACCACTTAAAATATAATAATCTGTCTGTAAAATCTGTAATATTTTAATGGAAAACATTTATATGTCAATGTGTGGTGAAGGGGAAAGGAAGTTTTCACTTCTGTGCTGACTGCAGCAAGTCACTAGAACTTGACTGTCACAACCCCGCATCTCCAAGTCAGGTGCCTTTTAAAAAGGCTTCTTGGGGGGAATTACTAACACACTTTGGCAGTCAGAGTTTGATAGATGAGCTGTAAGGAATATTGCTGCAGTCATGCAGTGTGCTAGAGGTCTTAGCCCTCAAGAGCCTGAGTTCAGCACCCTGTGGTAATGTGGCTTTTCTCTCACTACAAAGCAGTCTAATATTATAGCTTTATATTCTACAGATGCTAAACTCACCAGAATTTTATTACTTAATCTCATCTTTTTGTGACAGGATGTGTAATCTAACAATGTTTTCATGCAGGCCAACCCTTCAGCCTATTTCTGTCTCTACCTCATTCAGTAATTTCTCAAAAGAGGAAGAATCACAATTAATTTTGGAATCTAAGTGCTATTTTGAGTTGTGTTTTATTCTTTTTATTATTATTTTGAAATGATTGCATGTACCAAGAGTATTTGCTCACCAATCAAACAATGTGCAGGTCACCAGCCTTCTTCAGCAGGCAGCTCTGGACTGAACTCATGGACACACAGGACTAAAAAAAACATCTCCCTCACAAAAAAATTATGAAGCCAAATGAACCTATGGGCTTTCAGAAAACAGACCCCCAAGATACACACACCGTACATGCAAATTAGACACACTCATATTCAGCCAACTTCCATCATCTTTCTTTGCTCTTTCACAGATGTGGACAGAGTATCTCTTCCTCTGGAGCTTCTCACATCTCAAAATGGTCCATGTGATACTAAGCTTACCTTTTTCTTCTTTTCAGACACATCTCAGGGAACTCAATCTCATCCCCTGCACTCTGAAATTCTCAAATCCCAAGCTTACATACAGAGCAAAAGATAACTATCTTAGACAGCCAGCTTGAGCCACATGCCATAAAACACCTTGCAGAGGAGATGGAACATGCCCAGACTACATGTGCCTTCACTTAAGTACTGACTTAAATACATACTGTATAATTACAGCAAACAGACCTCTGGGATATCTTCCTGTGACCCTGGGGCATGATCAACAAAATCAAGTGTCTCTATCTCAGCTGTCTGTCTTTTCCATTTTCAAAACATCCAGTGAAGGAAGGCAGACTCCTCACCCCACCTGGACTAACCCATTCTCCTTAGCTTAACTAGGTGTATTGTAAGGAAGTTTTCCTAATGCTTAACTTGCCTTTTAAATTAATAGTCTATATCTACCATTCATGTGGAGAAAAGAGCATTCCTATCTTCTCTATAGCAACTTTTTCTGTATTGGAAGTCTGGAAGAAGAAGTGAAAACAGTCTCCTCTTCTGTGGATTAAAAGATAATTTTCATCTCTCTTTTTGAGTACTTTCTGTCCTCCAGACTTTATCCAGCTACTCCCCATCTCTTCTCAGCTGCCCCAACATGGACAGGTACTTTGGGTAAGGCCTTAATACCACCATGCTTCTCAGAGGCTGCAGTGCTGATGGCATCCCACTATCATAAGTCTCTTTCATGCAGCAATGAGTTAACAGTGCTCACTTTGTCATACTCTGTGCAATCCCTGCCCCAAGATACAACACAGTAATACCCACTCCCTTCTCTGTGCAACTGACTATTCCTACTTAAGTGTAGTTGCTCACACATCTTATTTTTCGAAACCATTTATCCTATTTCTCATGATCAGTTTTAATTCAAATTTTGTCTGCCAGTCTGCTGCAGCCCTGCCAGCTTGGCATGTGCTACCTAGATAAGTAAAAAATTTAGTAATTATCTCCACATATCCCACAGAAAGCATATTTTCTTACATTTTTTTCCTCCTACCCTTTTTATTAAAGCCAGTTCCAGTTTGGTGACTTGCCATGTACAGTTATGGATTTCTAAGGACACATTCCAATACCCTAATGAGCTTTAAAACACCTCCTGCTATTTGAAAAATAGTTATAAAAGCATTTGGTACAAAGAGATATCCTTCTGCTAGAACTCCTTCCTTTCAAATCTAGTTTTAAATAACCCTAACATGTGGAAGATTCAAATCTCAACAGTTTTCCGATCACAAAACCATCATATTTTAGCACAGCCCTACAAAATCAGTCATAGAAATTACTTGAAAGATTTTTTTTTTGCTTGTTTGGAAGCAAAGTTGCCATCACAGTTATTTTGTGACAGAGTCCTTCTTCCTACCCCTTGAGGCTTTTGTCACATTTGCTAATCAGTGAAGCTCTGTGGTTTTTTAATAATCTAGATTTTTCTCTGAAACCTCCAGTGGTAGTTAAGGCACCTGGCTTTGCAAAAGTAAAGGTAAGAAGTTTTACTAATACAAGTGTGATGGATTTTTTAACAGTTCTAAACTATTTTAAGCTTCATATACGTTATATGCAGTATATGTAATGTTGCTATGGAGATTTAACTAGCACTTCTCAGGATGTTCTGCAACTTGTTGCTGGCATGGCCTCTGAAGTAACTGCAACCTTTTCCAGCTTGAGCTGATACAATGAAGTTTTCATGATGTGTTCCATGCTATGTTACCTGTATAGGCTTGCTACCTGTGATTTCCAATAAATCTAAACCAAATAGAATTGCATAAAAATCTCCCATTAAAACGAGGACATGATTTGAATTGGTTATAAGAGAGAAGCACAAACAGTTTAGTTATGTATTTGCAAACACTTATGTGGTATGTCAGTTTGGAAAAAATTCACGTTTAATTGCATCCGTAAGATTACAGTAGAAAAGTGTTGGGGTGAGGGATAAAGAGCCTTTCCTTTTCATTCTACCATGGAATAGACTGAAAGAGAAACAATTTTGCCATTCAACAATAAAAAGTAACCCTTAGCAAGTTTTTGTATTACTGTTTCCAAACTGTTCACTGAAACCAAAACAAAGGGCCAAAATATGCTTGCCCTGCTCAAGAGAATGATCCCACTGAAATCAACAGGACAGACTATGCAAATACGGACAGCAAAGTTTGGCCCCAAATAAACGTCCCTGTAACTAGGGAAAACACTAATCACCAAAGTGCACTTAACACCATAGTAGCTACAGTTTCTTTATACATGCACAGTTTGTGCGACACTTTGTACATGAAAATAGCCAATGGAATATAAATAAGTGTGCCGCTTCCTTTTAAATATGAACATTTATAATGAAGCACATTCACATTTTTGCCTTTCAAAGACCTTTTTAGAAAAAAAATAAAAACACCTTTCCCAAAGTAACCTGGAACATGTTAAATATAGCACATATGATTCAAAGAATGATATTAAAGTAGAAGAACTTTCACACACAAAACTGGTATTTGCTGTATAATTGGAGTGACTTATGAAAATCCCAAGAAAAGACAACCCTCTCACCAGGAGAGGAAGGTAAGAGTTGCAGTGTTAATTCAGTTTCTTCAGGGGCTGGTTATCTTCAGTGTTGTCAGGGCTGAAGTCAGTACAGATACCATTAGGAGCAGAAAGAGATGAAGTGTCTAAGCTGCTCTCAGCTCCCATCTGATCAGCATAGAGATAGTCTTCTGCAAAGTGTGGGTGCAATTCAGCAAATGTGTAGAAGTCATCTAAAAAAAAAAATTGTTGTTACACAGAATCAGCTCTTTGAAACAGAAGGATGCTAAATCTGAATACTTACACATATATAATCACATGATCTCTTTGGAGAAAAATAGCAGCAGTTAACATAATGCTATCCCCACTGCTTGTTTTAGCTTCTCAGCCTAAGTTTACCACATCCCCACAGCTGAGATACTGCAAAGAGTTATCTAAGCCCTCTTAAAACACTTCAGGCCAGAGCTCAGTTTGTATGAAGGGGTAAACAGGCTCAGATTTGAATTAAAACGCAAGATGAGCACCAAATGCCCTGGCATAGCATCTCACTACTCGCTGGGGGAAGGGCAGAAGCCCTCCAGCTGAAGATGACTGAACAGCAAGAGTAGTCATTTCTTAAGTTCTTAAACTGTTTTGCAAGCATGCCCTTTAATGCTTTGCTTCAACCTAACAGCAGCTGTCATCGCTGCCTTCCACTTTCAAAATTTCAGCATTTCAAAAGTCCTAATATTTTAGAGAATAATATTGTGAGAAGATAATTTATAACACATTAGGAAAAAGCTCTGATTTTAATGTTGGATACTAATATGACAGTAAAAAGAGCAAGATTAGTTCTTGGGGGAGCAGGGAATCCTTAACATCAAGAAGTAGCGTTTTGTGCTAATAATCAGACATGGAAGCCTGGTCACAATTTGCCCATATGACTGTTTATTCAGACACAACTGGAACACAAAACCCTGTACAGGACCCAAATAATAAGCAACTATCATTATAATGTAAACTGACACTAGAAGAAACTGATGTGAACATCATCACTAATTCGGTCACCTACAATGTGTCACACACCACCTACTCAAATTCACTGTGTTACCCCAGAAGAGCTCAATCAGATGATGCTGTGAATTCTCCAGAGTGCAGGGCAGATAAACAGCTGAAGAAGCCTTTCAAAGGAGTGAAGCCCAGTTCCTCCTAGTACAACTGGGCTGTTATGGAAGAAGAGAACTACCACAGCTTTCTGTCTCTGTCATACTTCTGTTAGAGATTACATGAATTTTCAATATTGCAAAAGGCATGGGAATGCCATTTGGCTCACAGGGGCACTGAGGTTGTAGGGCAGTCCTACCTCTGAACCGTTGCAAAGGGATAGGCGGGCAGAAGGCAATAAACATAACTTCATCCTTCCACAAACAAAAATGTGGCTATCCTTTACACACAGTTTATATGGATCTAAAGTATTTTGGATTCTGTAACTTCAACAAAAGCTGATGACGTTCAGGTCATGAAAACCAACATTACCACCTATGTTGAAAAACTTGTATGTACAATAGGCTGATGGATCATGTAAATGGTGGTCTTTGTGAGGAAGGGGGAACCCAAAATGTTTGAAAATGCATAAAGCAAAGATGTTTCTTTTGACAGTATTTAATGCAAGTTCAACTTTGAAAAAAATAATCTCATAGCAAAGAATGTGATGCATCTGACCTTTTAAAGTAGGAAATGTAGAATTTTCTTTTATATTTGTAAAATATAAAAGTGGTAGTAGTTGCAATAATGAATTAGAAACACTTAAGGATGAACTGATTCATCAGAATCAGAACAGTTAAGCACATTCAGTGAAACCAAACTCAGTCTGGCCTGCAGCAGGCACATGAAAGCATACCCTTTTTTCACATGGACACTTTAAGCCCATCCCAAGGATGTATTACTTTTTGTAACAATACATACAATGCGTGCATCACAGTAATGACCATGAAAAGTAGCTTTTTTTGGGGAAGTTCATTCTGATATTTAGCCCGACTAAGATAAGTATAAAAATTTCAACCAACAGTACTGAAGATGCTCTTACAGTCATATTAAGCATAATCCTTTTTGCATCGGAAAGACTGGACTACTTACTGTTGATGCCATTCTAAGCAATTCCTCAAAATGCTACAGTATCCTTTTGGAAAATAAATATAGAAAATCCCTTAAAGTGGCAGTTCACACAGGTACAGTAGTTTCTTATCCAAATCATCACCCTGACAGTTCTGTCAGGATCCATCCCTCAATGTTTTAGCAGTACTGGATACAAATGAAAGACCTCAGATTCCAGGGAAGACTGAATTGAATAGGATAACATTTTGGATAAATCTCAGTAAGCTGACATTTTGGGTCTTGTGGAAATAAGTCCTGAAGATATTAAGGAATATTTATCAAACGTGTACACAGCAGAGCTGAAAGAAAAGTGCTTGGGATCCCATTTGCCTCATTCATCAGAAACATCAAACAAGGTGATGTAGGAAGAAGGAACTATTCCAGCATTACTTCTAATCACAGGTCTCACCTTGGAGCTCAAGCTGAAAGCAGCTGTGAAACATGAGACTGGAGGAAAAGATCACTTTAGTCATTAACTTGGGGGAAAAGTAATTTTGCTTCCTAACCCTACTAAGAACAAAGAGACAACAAGAAAGAAAGAAAATCCAAAGCAGGGTTAAAACTCACATCTACATTTTTGCATTACGTAGGCCTATGTACTACAAGAACTTCAAAAGGTTTTTCTCCTGCCTTTGAAATACCCTCCTACTACTTGATGCTCCTCCTGGAAGCTCTGTGTTCATGAGTCTCCTCTAGTTTTTGTTTACCCTCAGCTACATAATTACCTTAGTGTACAGCAACTTAGTAGGATAATCCTGTGGTTAATATAGGCAAAGATACTAATTTTTAAGAACAAATAATTCTTCCTTCTCTGAATGTTCATCCATACAGATACTGTCAATTCCCCTTCTGGTTATAGGAAGCCAGGAAGTGTTCAGAACACTTTCATGGTCATCAATTGTCTACCAAGAGCTGCTGGACAGTTTCCCAGTATTTGTGATGCCCACCTACAGAACCTAAACAAACTCTCCAGAATCACATCTTAAGACTGAGAAATCTTGCCTTTCTATATATTACAGTGAAGGGATGAGCTTAGCAATCAAAGTGTATCTGAACAGTTAAGCCAACAGCACACTGCTTAAGATAATGATACACAGGTCCTTGCCACTAGTGTGCTTTCAAACATGCATTAAGAATCCAGATTTCTAACAGTTTAGAGTCCGGATTATCAATCTAGTTATACAAATTTTATTTTGCTATTGGCAGTCCTGTTTACCCACAACCTGAGTGTTTCCTTTGGGATAAGATCTCTGGCTTCAAGGACTCTGTTGCATGTGCAGCAATTTATGTTTGATACTTTGGATATTTTATCTTTTATTCTTAAAAATAAGACTTGAGACCCAATTCCTGCTTCACATTTCAACACCCTAGAAAGAAGATTGTGAGCAGACATCTCTCTACTGTGTGTCCAAAGTAACATCAGTAGTTTTCCACCAGACAGTGTTTTGATTTCTCAGAACTTGTCTGGACAATGTCTTCAGAACCCTGTAGTCTGCAAGATTTTTTCCACCTCTTCTTTCTAGTAAGAGCAACAAATTGAGCATGTGCAGAGTTCCACATATTCTCAGGAAAGGCAAGAGTCTGAATATTTATGGCAGGAAATTTCAAGACAAAAGTGCAATACATAAAAGTTAATTTGCATCTTCTAATTCTCTACCACAATGAATTGAACATTTATTCTTCCTATTAAGCTTTCAAATATGTTAAAATCAGTGTAATGTTTTTATTAGAAAATGATAACTTTAACAGAAGAACAACCAAGGAAAGTTTTAAAGAAATTATCTAAACACTATTCAACTACCTACTTTGTGTAGCCTCACAAAGACTGTTCTTGACTACACGAAATATAATAGTGAAAATGAGAACCAAGCACTTCAGTGACCACTGCTGTGGCTCAGTGATCCAGATTTTCTTGTCATGGGAACATACCATGACCACTCAGGGGAAAAGTGCAGATTTAAATGCAACTATTAAAGGCAAATATTCAAGTATTAATTCTTTGGTAGCTCACATGAGCTGGCCTGAGTTCAGTTGTACATGACTTCAAATTTAGCTATTCTCAAGCAATGAAGTATTACAAAAATCAGAGTTCTGCTAAGCTTACCAGCTTAAGATTCTGTGCTGGTATTTTTGAAGCTGGTGATAAGGAGGTGGGGAGTTGAGTCACTGCACATATCAGTTTGGAGTGATAGGGAGGAAAAAGGCAATAGGCAGGATGGACATGGAAATGCTGGGGATGTGACAGATGAGAGGTACAGAAAGGAAAGGGGTAGCACAGCAGAAACCAAGGAGAGAAGACAGAGCAGTCAGGGGAAAAAGGCAAGGGCAATGGCAATGATACTCATTCCAGTAACTCTAAAATATTTCTGCAGCTGAAGTTTTACATACATATTGTATGACTGAAACATAGGAATTACTAGAGTAGAAACTGTGATTTACTAACACCAATGTTTTAATTTGCAAAATTTTTATAAATGGAATACATAGTGAATATCCTGAAGGAAAACAATTAGGATATGTCACAAGCACCTCTACTGGAGATCCGTGATATGATGGCTATCAACAACTCAGTTCATACTTAAATGATACAACTAAATTTAGAGCCTTACTTCAGATTCCTCATGTTTTGTGCAGTAACACACAAGTGCTCCTACTCCCAGCACAATCTATTCAACCAGGTCTCAATTTTTCAAATGCAACTTTCTCGCCTCCATATCACCAACATCACACATTGCACATTAGGCAGCCTGGTTAACCCCTCATTTCCTGCCCCAGGTACAAGAGACAAAACAAGACAGAACTAAGGTAGCTTTCTTTGAAAATACATACTCACATACATGGAAGTCACAGAACAGAATATTCTGAAAGAGCTAATCCACATATTATGTGACTTAATGTGGAAGGGAAAACTTCTGAAAACATGCAAACCATGGCATTTGATATCAGAGGTGAAACTCATTTTAAAAAATATAAATGTACTTTGTTTGCAGTGCTTTTATCAGTATTAAAGTCAACAAGTCAACTAAAAAAGGTAGAGTTGAATAAAAACATAACTGCTTTGTATATTAACAAGAGTCCAGGCACCTCTGACATTCTGTGACGGTTCAGATCCACTTAAAATACTTACCATATGTAATCTTTCCTTTTTCTTCTTCATCTACAGCTCTAAAAAGATGTGTAACATCAATCTGTGACACACCCATGGCAGTCTTCAGAATACGAGCTAAATCCTCTTCTGTTATAGTTCCAGTTTCTGACTGGTACAGCTATGAATCAAGACAGCAAGATAAATCATTGCACAGCTGAATGCCAACTCTTATAAACAGCACCACATTTAAGCAACACAGAATTGAAGTTTGGTAATGGAAATTCTAGTCCCTCTCAGACTGATGTGATATATTAAGGATTTCAGATTAGTCTGGGTAAAAGATATCATCAGTTCACCTGTGCACACTTAGAAAGTAAAGCTTGCTATATTCAGAAAAAAATCCCATGTTTACATACCACTGGAATTACAACGGCCCACTGGAATTCAGTGACAACACTGTTTAACACTAACATATTTTGCAGATAACTGTGAATAATATTTAGTCCAAACTCCAAGACAGTGTGAAATCAGAAGATATATTTAGGGCAGCCTAAAGTAGACAGCATTTCCACTTGGTCAGATGTTAAAAATCAAGATTCCTTTGACCAACATCCAAAAGTCAGCTTTCATAAAATGCCTATGTCTAAATGGTATTAATCAGGATAATCCTATCCCACAGAGTGATGGGCCTGTAATTTTCCACAAGTCCTTATTCTAGAAAACAGTAATTTGCATATTCTTACATCCTGAAAAAGCGTTTCCTCACAGAAAAAGTTAACTTTACTACTAATAGATAACTTCTGGAGACCATCTAGTCCAGCCCCTCTGCCAGGGCAGGGTCACCTAAAGCAAGTTACACAGGAATGTGTCCTGGTGGGTTTGGAATGTCTCCAGAGAGGGACACTACACCACCTCCCTGGGCAGCCTGTTCCAGTGCTCTGCTACCCTCAATGTAAAGAAATTCTTCCTCATGTTGAGGTGGAATTTCTTGTGTTTTAGTTCATGGCCACTGCTCCTTGTCCTGTTGCTGGGCAGCACTGAAGAGGGTTTGGCACCATCCTCTTGGCACCCACTTTTGAAATTCTTGCCTGGATGAGATCCACTCTCAGCCTTCTCTTCCCTAGACTAAACAGGCCCAGTTCCCACAGTCTCTCCTCATAAGAGAGGTGCTCCAGACCCCTCATCATCTTTGTGGCTCTCCACTGGATCCTCTCCAGTAGCTCCTTGTCTTTGCTGTACTGAGGAGCCCCGAACTGGACACAGGATTCCAGATGTGGCCTTGCTAGGGCCGAGCAGAAGTGATGGCTCACCTCCTGACCTGCTGGCCACACTTGTCCTGCACTTGCCTTTTTTTTTTTTTCTAGAATAATGAGCAACATTTCCTCAGCTTGAAACTTTTCTTAACCCTCCCAATCACCACTAGCAGGATAAAATGAGCCATACCTGCTTCCCCTTCTTAATACACAGGTAAAACAACTTTGTAGTTTTATAGCTAATTTCATATTGCACAATTAACCAGGCAACTCAAAAATGTGTATTGAGTTGAAGAATGAAGCAGATAATGAAGAACAGAAAGTTTACTAAGAAACAGTTATATTAAGTTCGAGTGCTTTCAAAAAGAAAATAACCACCCAAGCTGGCTCTTCTTTCTCTCAAACAGTAAAATTATATTGTGCATTACGATTCATGACAGCTAAATTTCACTAAAATATTGCC